>CM028756.1:41460869-41689628 GCA_016801395.1 Leptodermis oblonga
TCCTCCTCCTCCTCCTTCTCCTCTTTCGGCGGGCCCTGCAAAAGATCGAGGTAATCCCACATCGTTTGAGCTTTTTAGGTCGATCCCTAATTTTAATGATGGACAATATGTACAGTTTAGATAGTTCTTAAATCTTCCATGCGCACGATGCAATTTCTTATTACGTTAAGAATTTTAGTTTTTAGTTTTCACTTTTATTGTTTTCTGTTTTTATGACGTCATAGGTTGAGAATATTCCCACTGTGTTGGGAGATTGTTAGAGTATAAAATCGAGATGTGAGAGTGAGTGAGCATGTTTTGAGTGGTATGCAAATTTCTGGAATCTGCTTTCTCTCTTGAATTAACCACTCCCTTTCCTCTCCAATTCTTTCTGATTTTCTTCTGTTTAATCCTCTTTCCGTTTCAGTCAATTCTAGTTTCGTGTTTATTTTCTGATTTTAGAGCTCCGATCATCACAAAATCTTGAGAACCACGAAGGGAACATGTGGATTTTTGTAACTATCCCCGTTTTCTTTTCTTCTTTTTAGAAAAGAATTTTATGCCATTGTTAATGATGTTGTGGTCTTCTGTACAGACAATGGGGGAATCTCAGCCGGAACAATTGTAGCTGTTGTTATCTCAACCATTTTTGCGATTGTTGGTGTTGTTGTGGTGGTGGTCTTCTGCATAGCAAGGAAGGCAAAAAAGAAAAAGACATTAAATGCCATAGAGGAGACATTAACCGGTAACATAATGTGAAGTTTCAAACTTCAAAGCAATTGATGAATGCATGACTAGAGACTAATTGCTCAATGTTATTGCGATTCGCACTGCAGGAGCAAGCAGCATCCCAACTGAAGCTGAATCGTTTCGGTGTCACTTTAGTGAAGTTCAAGCTTATACAAATAGCTTTGCTGTCGAGAACAGGATTGGTGAAGGTGGATTTGGCCCTGTATACAAGGTAGGTTTTATTTAAGTACTGGGCATTTTCCTCAATGTTAAAACATAAGATGCAATGATTCATAATGTCAGGGTACATTGCCCAATGGAGAAATAGTAGCTGTGAAGAGATTGTCTAGAAGCTCGGCCCAAGGTTCCCAAGAGTTCATCAATGAAATTGCCCTTGTTGCCAAGCTTCAACACAGGAATCTGGTTCGACTTCTGGGATATTGTTTGCAAGAAGAAGAAAAGATCCTCATCTATGAATTTGTTTGTAACAAAAGCCTCAATTTCTTTCTTTTTGGTACACTTCAATACATTCATTGATTGGAGAAAAAAAATATCAACTTGATTGGGAATATGATATTTTCACTTCATCTTGTTTTTGTAGACCCAGAGAAACAATCGTTGTTGGACTGGGCAACTCGTTACAAGATCATTGGAGGAATAGCAAGAGGGCTTTTGTATCTTCATGAAGATTCTCGAATCAAAATTATACATCGCGATCTTAAAGCGAGTAATGTGCTACTCGATGAAAATATGAACCCAAAAATTGCAGATTTTGGCTTGGCAAGGCTTTTTGAATTCGATCAATCTGAAGGAAACACAAGTAAAATTGCTGGCACATTGTAAGTAAAACAATCTTTCTATCTATTTTCTATCCTGCATTCTCAAAAATTGCTGGCACATTGTGATGGTTGTTTTGTTTTTGAAGTGGTTACATGGCTCCTGAGTATGCATTCCATGGCCTCCTCTCGGTGAAGTCAGATGTCTTTAGCTTTGGTGTTTTAGTTCTGGAGATCATAACTGGGAAGAAGAACAGTAGCTTCATGCAATCGGGTTCTGTTGATGACCTTCTAACTTATGTAAGTTCTCATCCCACCCCCACCCGGATTTTCTTGAATATGCTTCATCCGTCCCATTCAGGAAATCTAGTGGTATAACTGTTTCTGTATCATCAAATACAACTCAAAACATAACTCTTTATGAGAAAAGTATAATTTTTAGTTGACAGCTTTGAGACTGAAAAAACTGAATAAAACGTTGAAACCTTTGATTTTGTAGTCTTGGAAACAGTGGAGGGACGGAACACCATTAGCGTTGGTCGATCCAAGCATCGGGGATTCCTACCCAACAAACGAAGTAATTCGGTGTATTCATATTGGGTTGCTGTGTGTTCAGGAAAATGTTGAACGAAGGCCTACCATGGCTTCAGTAATTCTGATGTTTAATAGTTATTCCATTACACTGCCAACCCCAAGTACACCTGCATTTTTCGGTCGAAGTGGAACAGGGGGCCTCCCTAGAGAGCTCCCTATTGCAGAATCGGATAAATCAGCATCTACAACCAAATCATTACTGCAAGATTCCTCTAGAAATGAAGTCTCTATCACCGAACTATATCCCAGATAAAAGAGAGTGAAAAACAAGGCCTGAATGCTTCCTTTTCTTCTTTTTCCTTTTTTTTAAGATTGGTGCTTATTTTTAATTTGTTTGTAGGGTGGACTCTGAACTGATTATGATGTTTAAGAAGCATGGAGTAGAATATTTTTTTTATATCTAAGGATGTTTTCCTAATAAATTGAATCACTGTATACTATTGGACCAATCTTTTCTATTTTATTGTAATGGGAGGAGTGAAGGAAAACGGTCTGAGGCGCCCCTGTAAATCCTATCCCTCCACACATTAAAATGACATAAACTGACAGAGATTGAATCGAACCCTGATCTCCTAGTGATCTGTCATGTGTCATTGCCTTTGTGTAAAATTTGTATTTCCTAGCTCCACTGTTATCTATAAGAAGCACCATTTTGAGCGGAAACAAAAATTTAAGCCAAAGTTAGACTGTTTTACGGGTACCTTTCTATTTAATGAAAATACAAAATACTTCTTCCACAAACGTAAATATTGTAGTAATTTATTTTAAAAAATGTATAATACAATTTATATGTGTTACATGATGTGTGTTGTAGATATACGTGCGATTCGTTTTTCAGTTTGTTACACTCGGCAAGCTTTGTTTTGTAGTATGAACAGTTCAAAAAAGATGTAAATGTAATTATTTGAAATAACATGATTGGTTTCATAATTACACCTCAAGTTCATGGAGGAAGACCATATTTCACGATCCTAACGTGTACATAGGGATGTTGACTTTAAAACCTTATTAATCTATCAAGTACTTAAGTTTAAGTTCTTAATTAATTTATTAAACAGAGACTTAGACCAACGAACAAATTAATATAACTCTCAGAAATCAGAAAATGCTAATATAATTCATGGGTCCCTCCCGTCATAATCATTCAAGAAGTCGTCGCTAGCTTTTTTCTAATTCTCCTGTTTTCATTACTAGAGTCTATATTTTGACTGCTGGGGGATGACCTTTACTTTGACCTGTTCAAACACGCAGTAATATACCTTTATTCCGAGCTCAGCTCAACCATAAAAGATTAGTAGAATTGAACATTCGTACGTTGTGGAATTGAATTATTATTATAATTAGAATGATCCCAAGAAATATAGCGTTGTTCGGTTGCTTCATTCTGTGCATATTACTTTGCTTCGACGTCGGCCGCTGTGATCCTGATTCATACTGGTGCGGAAATGAATCAAGGTACGACGTTAACAGTACAAGTGGCAGGATTTACAGACACAACTTGGATTCTCTCCTTTCTGTTCTGACTTCAAACGCTACTCAGCCAAATGGGTACTACAATTACACTTATGGAGGCAATGACAGCACAGTCTACGGCCTGTTTCTCTGCCGGGGCGATCTTACCCCCAGCGATTGTCAAGATTGCGTGACAACGGCAAGATCCAATGCTTTAGAGATCTGCCCGGACAAAAACAGGTTTTTTGGCTGGTATGACAAATGTCTGTTGCGCTATTCAAATGTATCTTTTTTCTCCGTAATGGATACAAATCCTCTGGTGTACTTCCCATCCTCGCCGAATGTCTCTGATACGACGGGTTTGTTCAACCAAGTGTTAGGTGACACGTTTGATCAGATAGCGACCAGGGCTGCGAATGATCTTTCGGGCAGAAAAATTTGCTGTGAAAGATGCCAATTTTACACCTTTCGAGAGGATATACGCTCTCGGGCAGTGCACACCAGATCTTTCTAGTTTGAACTGTGATTCATGCCTCAGAAATGCTATTTCGTTTCTTCCCACATGCTGTAGTAATCATCAGTATGCTAGAGTTCTTATTCCCCAGGGAAGCTGTGAGATTAAGTACCAGAGAACTCCATTTTATCGAGTTCTAGCCTCTCCTCCTCCTCCGAGTCCGGCCACAGCAAATAACTCTGCTCCAGGTCCGGTCCCGGCAAACAACTCTGCTGCGGGTTTGGGCCCGGGCCCTGTATCAAGTCAAGGTAAGCCCACATCGTTTGTTTAATACTGTTTCTGTTTCAGTATATATCTACTTGTACAACTGTTTTTGAGTCATAATATACAACTCTAAACTGGACTCTTTTAATGGAAGGGAAAAATTAAGTAGTATTTTTCTTTCAAGATTGAACCTTTATTTGACTAATTTTTTATAATCTGAAAGATTTTTTATATGTAGGTAAAGGGGGAACCACTGCCAGAACAATTGTGGCTATTGTTATCTCAACGATTGTTGCCATTCTTGTTTTTTTGCTTCTGGTCTTCTACATAGCAAAGAGGAGGAGGGCCAAGAAAATAAACACACATAACGTGATTGACGAAACGACAGGTCAGTTAAATGAGAAAGCATTAATCTTTCTGACCTGATGATCCAAAGACTAATTTCACAATGTTACTGCTATTCCAATTGCAGGTGTAAGCAGTATCTCAACTGATTCTGAATCTTTTCGGTATAGCTTTAGTCAAGTTCAAGCTTATACAAACAACTTTGCTGTTGAGAACATGATTGGTGAAGGTGGTTTTGGCCCTGTATATAAGGTACGTTTTAAGAATGTAAATTTCTTGAATGTCAAAGGTCAAGATATACAACATTTTCTCACTGATCCACTACTTATATTGTCAGGCTACCCTTCCAAATGGGCAATTAGTAGCTCTGAAGAGGTTGTCTAGAGGCTCAGCACAAGGATCCCAAGAGTTCATCAATGAAATCGCACTCGTTGCCAAGCTTCAGCACAGGAATCTGGTTCGACTATTGGGATATTGCTTGGAAGGAGAAGAAAAGATCCTCATCTATGAATTTGTTACTAACAAAAGCCTTGACTTCTTTCTTTTCGGTAAGCTTCAAAACATTGATTGGAGAAAAACTTTGAAATTCTTACTTTTCGGTTGGTTTGATCACCTTGATTAACTAACTTAATGGGGATATGATGAATAATTTTGCGTCATATTGTGTAGACAGAGAGAAGCAGGCGTTGTTGGACTGGCTAACACGTTACAAGATCATAGGAGGAATAGCAAGAGGACTTCTGTATCTTCATGAAGATTCTCGCCTTAAATTATACATCGCGATCTTAAAGCTAGCAATGTGCTACTAGACCAAAATATGAACCCGAAAATAGCAGATTTTGGTTTGGCAAGGCTTTTTGAAAATGATCAATCAGTAGGAAACACAAGTAGAATTGCTGGCACATTGTAAGTCTTTAGTCTTGATATTGATATTTCATTTTTATGGTATATAATAGTAATGGTTGTTTTGTTTTGTTTTTGAAGTGGTTACATGGCTCCGGAGTATGCATTTCATGGTTTGCTCTCAGTGAAGTCAGATGTCTTCAGCTTTGGTGTTTTAGTTCTGGAGATCATTAGTGGCAAGAAGAACAGTACCTTACAGGGTGCAGATGACCTTCTTACTTATGTGAGTTTCAGTTTCAGCTGACAACTTTTTGACTTGAAACTGACAATAACATCTTGCTCATGAAATCGTTGATTTTTTTGTAGTCTTGGCAACAGTGGAGGGACGGAACACCATTAGCATTGGTAGATCCAAGCATTGGCAATTCCTACGACAGAAATGAAGTGATTCGAAGTATTCAGATTGGCTTGCTCTGCGTTCAGGAAGATGTGGAACGAAGGCCTACCATGGCTTCTGTAGTTCTGATGCTGAGTAGTTACTCTATTACTCTGCCAAACCCCAATTCACCTGCATTTTTTGGTCGAAGTGGAACAGGGAGCATCCCTAGAGAGCTCCCTGTTGCACAATTGCAAGATTCCTCTAGAAATGAAGTCTCTATCACTGAGCTTTATCCTAGATAAAAAAAGGTGTGAAAAACAAGGCCTGAATGCATGCATTTGTTTATTGTGTAAGATTGGTGCTTGAATTTTAATTGTTTATACTGCATGTGGACTGTGAACTGATTGTGATATGTAAGAAATATGCGTGGATGATGCTTTCTTTCTGTGCGTTTTTTTTTGCCCTAATAAATTGAATCATGGTATATTATTAGAGCAATCTTTTCTATTACATCAATCATAACAGGAGGAGGGAAAGGAAACTAACAGAGGTCAAATTGAACCTTGATCTTTTGGTGATCCATCATGTGTCTTAGGATTTGTGTAAAATTTGTATTTGCTAGCGAGCTAGCTCCACAATTACCCAAAAGAACAACCCTTTTCTCCCCCATCGATCCTACAATGCAATTTGTGTAAACTAACAACGTTAAATTAAACATAAAATTAACCACCTCAAATTTAAGACAGAAATGGGTCAGAATTATTTGCAAGATCGGGATCCTACGCGAAATCAATTTGGATGTAGGATCGGGATCAATGGGATGCTAAGATATCCTCCAAAAAATGTGCATATGTAAATAGATAAATTATAAAAATTACTCTTATTGAGTCATTTTAGTAAAATCTTTTAGGATGAGGCAAAATCAAAACTAGAATTGATTTGGAATTTTGGGATTACAATTCAAGGTCCTGGAAACTATGAGTCAAAACTCCAACGAGTCCTCTACCTTGTCAAACTGTGAGTAAAAAAGCTTCCACAAAATTAATGTATTTCACCCTATTTTTTCGTGTTTAACAAACCGGACCAGATCATACTAGTTGGTTTGACCGGATTAATCAGGAACCGGTACGATTTGACATAAATTATGGTAAATGGGAAAATTTGGTTACGATTTGACATAAATTATGGTACATGGGAAAATGTGGTTTTTTTTTTTTGGTCAGACGTGGAAATAAACTAGAACCGGGTTAACCGGTCCCCAACCCAATTTTTTCTTTTTTTCCTTTTCTTTGGATCGTTTTTTTCTTTCTAAAGAGTTTTGCATCTCTTCTCCTTTTAAATGAGAATTTATTCATTTTCACAACCAATGTGGGATTAGGAAAATCTAAAATAAATGTAAAACTTAATTATATTCAGTTAGGATTCGAACACATGTCTTCAAGAAGAGAGAAACTCTTATGAAAGAGTAACCATGCTTATATGATAAATTAGATAGATAATTTATATTATTATTGTTCATTTTAAAATTATCTTTTTAATATTATAAAAATTAATTATATATTAATTATGAGATATATAATATTTTAAATATATTTATGACATCATAATGATGTCACCGGTTCGACTCTCGGTTCGACCCCTGAACCCCGGTGAAATACCAACCTTTGAGCTTGGCCGGTTCAGTGTCCGATCCGATTTGTTAAACATTGGTTTTTTCCCATTACCTGCCTACACAAAACTGAAGTTTTCCTCACCTTCACTTGAATTGTTGATATGACTATGAAGAAAATATTGTTCTTCTGTTTCTTGTTGGTTTTAGAAAGCTTCAATGCCAGAGTCGGTAGCTTAAAGGGCAGGGTTTAATTTAATCAATCTCAGTGATTAAACCCATTTGTATTTAATTAAGAGAGGGGCCCAAAGTCCAATCCTTGCAATTCTAAGTAATTCCTCGTCTACTGAGAGCAAAGTAACATATATTTATCGACTCCTTCATATTTAAACAACAAGTGAGTATGAATGAGTTACAAAGTAACGTTACTTGCAATCAATGAAAATAACAAAGACAGAGAAAAATACACATATGATCCGAATTCCATCCCCAACTATTTCCCTCCACTTCCACTAGTACCCATTGGAAAAACATTAATGGAAATTTCCCTCCCCATTAAGTAAGGTCCCACTGGGTTCCTAGAAAATTTTGGTCTTATTTGGTAACATGACTCAGATCATAGTTTGAAATTATTTTTAATTTTATAATATTAAAAACATGTTAAAAATATAAAAAAATGTGTTAAAAATGTAAAAAAATTTATTAAAAATATTAAAAAATTATTATAAAATTAAAAGTTATTTCAAACTATGACTTGAACCTTAATACCAAATAGGCCCTTTGTTACCTCTATCCTGTCCCATCCCCAATTGACTTGGTCAGCAACTATGCCCCATTGACTAGTAATCATTGCTCTCTCCCGTCAAACTCCATAAGAATTAAAGAGTTTCTGCGGTCACTCTAACGAGTGCTACACTTATCTTGAGGATTACTAATCTTCTCTTATGTGATATACAAATAAGCAATTAATATTATAAATAAATATAAAATTAATCCACGTCACCCAACTCATTTAATGAAGATATGTTTTACCTCTTTCCCCTTTCTTTCCATCTTTTCATCTCCCCACATTTCTCTCTCCATCTTTCCGTCTCCCAATTCATCTTCTCCCTCCATCCAAAACAACTTTCCAGATCAGTAGATTACAGAGGCCACTCTACTCATTTTCCTTCCAATTTCTACCATTTAGATGTCCAAAAAAATTTATTTACTGAGAGAACCATCATCATTCTTCCTCACTCTCGTAAAGTATTTTCTGAGTTGATTCCATAAAATAATTTTAGTAGGATAGAGTTGGGAGCAAAAGAGACAAAAACAAAATCACAACTGTAAAAATAAAAAAGTGAAAAATAATATTATTTCAATTGCTATAAAATAAATAATATTATTATGATACTCATGGCCTGAGCCTAGGTAGGTTCTTAGGGTGGTGTGAGTGATAAACCCATAAAAGCAGGTTTATCACGCCACATCAAAAGCAAAAATCCACCCATTTTTATAAACCTACCTCCAGCAACAATAAACCCAGAAAAATAACTTCATCACGGGTCCTACTAATAAATAACTCTATACACATTCATTTATACCTTTTTAATTATAATTTATCAACTATGTTTAATTATAAATTTATTTTAATTTATTAAAATATTTAATTTCGTAAATTACATAATTCAATAAACCGATCGCGAAAAAAAATAATATAATTAGTAAAATATTATATAAAGGACGTTACATTAAATAAATAAAAAGTTATGAAAGAAATACACTATTGCCGAAAAAAAAAAAGCACATCAAACAAACACAATATTACATTAATAAAAAGGGTTATCTTGTACTAATTGCTTTCATAATGTGTCCAGATATGCTCAACCAAATCAGCCTGAGGAGTAGAGAAATATTAGAATTGATAGATATTTATAGAAAAACAAATAGTAAAAAAAAGAATTTAAAACAAATAAATTAAAAAGATCTAATGGAAAGCAAAAAAAAAATGAAGGAAAAAAATGAATTAAAAAAATTGAAGGAAAAATACTAACGGCTATAAGTTGAATTAAAAAAAAACAAATAAATATTAGAATTGATTAACAGCTAGCAAGATGAAAAAAAAAAAAAAAATTGGCTGGTTGTCTGCCACCAGCAGTTCCTCCCACTCGCGAGTGGGAGGAACTCGCTAGGGGAGTGCAGCACCTGGCGGGTGGGGCCCACCAAATTCCACAAACCCAACTTCTGTTTTCAGAAGCTGGGTTTGTGAGGTGGCAAAATGGAGTGATGTTTTGTGGTTTTTGCTGGGTTTAAATCCAGCAAAAACCCATCACTCCCACCACCCTTAGGACTCTCAAATTTTATAGGTCCTCTATAGCCCTATATTATATATATATATATATATATATACGAAATATATTATTTTAATTATATATTATATATAAAATATAATCTTAAAAAGTGACATTTTTAAATAAAATATACTCAGTTTAGTTTCAAAAGTAACGCGTTTATATTATAAAATATTGTGTATAAGCTCTAATATATAAGTAGTGCGAATCAAATAAAAAGTATCAATTTTAAGGGTAGAAAAAGTATATTTAAATATCTATGTTTAAGGATATAAATAGTGTATGTTAGATAAAAAGTATTTAATTTTATGGGTATAAATAATGATTCCTTACAAAAGTAGCGCATGTACTATAAAAAATAGTACATATTTCTAAAATTAATAATCAAATAATAAAAATTTTTACTTTAAATGTATAAATAGAGCATGTAAAGTAAAAAATTATCGAATTTAATAGTAGAAGTATTGCCTATTAAAAAAAAAAGCATATGTAATGCTGAGAGTAGTGCCGATTTATAATAATAATAATAATAATAATAATAATAATAATAATAATAATAATAATAGTATAATAAAATTTAAAAAATTACTTTAAGAGTATAAATTGCGCATGTAAACTAAAAAGTACCAAATTTAAGGGTGGAAATAATGCCTCTTGAAAAAATAATGCATGTAATATAAAAGGTAGTGCATATTTTTAAAAATAATAATAATAATAATTTTCAAAGGTATAAATAGTGTCTGTAAAAATAAAAAGTAGTGCATATTTATAAAATAATAAAAATACAAATCTTAATTTGAATGGTATAAATAGTGCTTGTAAGATGAAAAGTATGGTCTATTTCTAAATAAAACGAAAAGAAAAAGAAGAAGAAGAAGAAGAATTAGTGTTGCACAGGTATGCTTGCAGTGCAATCTCCTATTGAATGGTCAAACCGTTTGACATGAATGACTCTTAGTATAATTATTCTATTTTATATTTATGATGATATAAGATGGATTGAGCCCTTATTATGGTAGGAACGGCTCTGATGATATTGGTCTAATTTGAAAGTGTTACTATCATGATACTTGTCAAGTTTGAGAGTATTACTCTTATAATACTTGTCAATTCAGTTTGATAATGTTCCTCTCAGACAAAAAAGCAGTATCCATAAGTAACAATTGTAATACTTGTTAAGTTTGAAGGTATTACTCTTAAACTAAAATGTGATATCAATGAGTGACAATTATGGTACTTGTCAAATTTAAAAGTGTTACTATTGAATAAAAAAAATTATACTCGTAAGTAACAACTGTAATACTTTGTGAGTTTAAGTGTTACATCTGAATCAAACATTTTCACTTATTCTCAGGGTCACTGGCCTCACTTATCTAGTGAGACATGTACTGCCACATAAATACAGAAATGTAACACTCAAAAATATAATTCTAAAATAACCTTTTTGTGTGTTTTTATTTCTTTAAGTTTTTATAATCGAAACTTTGTACAGTAAAATCTTCACTTTCGAGTATCAATTTTCAGTTCAAAAGTAATACTATTCAACTTGACAAATATCACAACTTATCTCTCGGTATAGTTTTGCATGTTTTTCACTAGTTATCTTTGGCTATATTTCCAAAGGTATTTTAGTATCACTTGACGTATATGGCCGTTTTGAGAACTTCTCTGTTTGCATTTGTGGTTAATTGTTACAAGTATTATTTTAATATATGTATTGTACTGATTATGTTAAATTTTGATTTAAGATAATTAGAGGTAAATGTTACTATTGACAAAGATATAATTTTAAGATAAGATGGTGCCATAAAAATAAAATCTAGTATTAAAAAAATCAAAACAGCTATTATTTGATGGATGACTAAAAAATATTGATTTATATGCTAAAAGGTAATTTGGGGAAATTAAAAAAATAATACGCAATTACTATAATTAATAAGTGAAAAGTACAAAATTTTGAAAGTAGAATTAGAAAAGCTAAAATTAGAACAGTCAAGAAATTGACATCATAAAAGATAAAACATAAAACAAATATTACGAAGTATAAATTAAATCAACATTGATATGAAACATTTAAAAGAAAAATGCGTGTAAAATGTTAACTTTAGGGTAAAAGTTCAAATAAGCCCCTAATATTTCACCCAAGGTCCATATAAGTCCCTAACGTTAATTTTGTAAAAAAAAATCACTTACTTTACAAAAAAGGGTCAAATTAACCCCTTTTCCGTTAACTTTCTGCCACATCCTCTTTTTGGCTAACTTGGCTCTACCAAATCACCTTCTTCTTTTTTTTTTTTTTTTTTTTTTTCTGCTGATTTGGCTCTGCCACTTAACCCAAACGTCCGGAATGTCTTCGAGGCAACTTTTTGGGGGCATTTCTTCATACCATTTTCTTTCTCTTATGTTTTCGTTCCCTTCTTTGCCGGAAGTAGCATTCCCCAATGATGTACTGCTTGAACATTAACTTCAGCAATACAGAGTTCTCTTCCCATTATGGAATTAGCAAAAGGTTTGCAGCTGTAGGATTTCACAGGGCGTCTGGATAACTGCATACAAAAGTATCCCCTTTTAAATGCTCCCTCATTTGAGACAGAGCAACGGTACAGCTTCCACCAGCCCGATTGCTGGAAGACATCATAAATGAATGGAGTAACCTCCTGAAAGCATATTATTCAGCCAAGGCAATGCAGCTGAATAAGATCACCCAAAGCTTTCAGCCTCGTACGCATCTCCAAATCCTCATTAAACCAAACATTATAACTCAAGACCTTCAAAGTCTTGTAGTTAGTCTCGGAATGATTTATATCAGCTGCACATTCCATGGGATGGGAGATGAAACTTTTACACTGAAGTTTCCCTTTAATTTAACATTCTTGTTCAAAGCCTGCAATCCCCTGAAACCACCCCCGGAATCATCAAAACCCTTTGCATCCACAGAAGGGTTCTCCAAAATGTTCTTTTTAGTATTCTTACCACTACTACAACCTCTCAACGGCAAAAATACATTGCCATACAACAGGAAAAACCATACAACACAACAGCAAAAATGATACAACAAAAGAACATAAACTTTACAACACAACAATATAACGGTCCAACAAAACAACATGAACGTTACAACACAACAACATAAACGGTACAACACAACAACATAAATGGTACAACCTCCGAAGAACAATGAAAAACCTAAAGGAGAGAAGAAGATGAGCAGTGATGTTGACGATGAAGCTCCGAAGAAAGAAGAAAACCAAAATGAAAGAAACGAAATCAGAAGCCGCGTCGACTGGTCTGCACACACACGAGGAAGAGGTTTGGTCTGTCTTCCGGATAACAATGAAAAACCCAAAGGAGAGAAGAAGATGAGCAGTGATATTGACGATGAAGCTCCGAAGAAAGAGGAAAGCCAAAATGAAAGAAACAAAATCGGAAGCAGCGTCGACTGGTCTGTACGCAGGAGGAAGAGGTTTGGTTTGTCTTCTCACGGAAGCCTTTTTTTTTTTTTTTACAGCAGCAAGTAAGAAGTGGGCCAATTGAGAGGAGTGAAAATTTTAAGTAAAAAGGCATCATTTTGGCACTTGGATAGAGTTGTACAGATTTTCTTGGATAGAAGATCCGGACACATGGTTCTAGACCTCACCGAGGAAAGAAGAAGAAAGAGAGGAAAAGAAAAGAAAGCAAAGCTTGGACTGAGAAGTCTAACTCCAGTACCAGCTCTAGATTTCTGGATGCTTTCAAACCAGCTCCAGTACTGAGCTCCAGTACCAACTCTATTATTTTCTCCTCCTTCTTCTTCAATTGTTGTCGCCATCTTCCAGTTCTAGTTCCCTTCTTTCTCTTGGTTCAGTTTCAGTTCCTATTTCCTTCTTTCTCTTCTTCCTCCCGTCGTGCCCAGCAAAAATTCGCCTACATGGAGGTAAAAACAGTCCACGTCAGCAAAAATTGCTCATGTGTCAGATGGTTAATTGAGAAGGGGCTTATTTGGCCCGTTTTGATAACGTCGGAGGCTTTTTTAATCCAAAAATAACGTTAGGGAACTTATTTGAACCTTGGGTGAAACATATCAAGAGATTACGTAACGGTTGTATGTGACATTAAGGGGTTGAATTGTTGAAACGGCTAAAAGAGTTTATTTTGGAATGTCTCTTTCAATTCTCAAGATCTATTAACAAGAGTGTAGAATACTCTTGCAAGGTACGTAATTCATTTTAAACTAGCTATTTACACAAATACCTTACTCTGTGTTAACTTGGGCGTCATAGTGTAATTAAAGACTTCTCTCTTTTTTCAGAAAAATAATAATTTTGGCCAACACACATAATTGTATCTCTATCTAGTGTATCTGCCATAATATGCTTCATCAAAATCCATATAAGTCAATTAACTCGTGCGCAACATTTACATGAAAACAGAGGTATACGGTGTCCTTGATTTAAAAGCACACATTAAAAAAAATTCGAAAGTCATGGTCATAATAACTGAATATTTTCTTTAATAATTAGGGTCACCAAGCCCGTCAGCCACTTAATTGGCTGTTTTAAAAATATATATATATATATATATATATTCTAGTGATCTAATTCCATGGAGAATTTAGTTCACCATAGTGCATAAATTTGAAATATTTTTTGCATTCCACGTGTCGCAATTCTATAGCCCCAAATGTACCTGATCCAACTTGTCAAAAACAAGAGCATTGATTGGCTAAAAGCATATCCAAACTCAGATAAGGTGCCTCAAGAGTATTCACTCTACATCACAGAAAGCATACAACAAAAACCTGATCAAGATTTAACATTCACCATTATTTCCTTCTCATCACTTAGCCTGAGAGAATTTTCTCAACCATTTGCAGCAGCAAAAAGGAATTAATGGCTCAAGCTATGGCTTCAATCATAACTGGAAAGGAATTATATATACTTCATCCGTCCCATTAAGGAAATCTATTGGTATAACTGTTTTTGTGTCATCAGATACAAGTCAAAACATGACTCTTTATGAGAAAATTATATTTTTTAGTTGACAGCTTTGAGACTGAATAAACTGACAATAAAATGTTGAAACCATTGATTTTGTAGTCTTGGAAACAGTGGAGGGACGGAACACCATTAGCGTTGGTAGATCCAAGCATCGGGGATTGCTATGCAAGAAACGAAGTAATTGGGTGTATTCATATTGGGTTGCTATGTGTTCAAAAAAATGTTGAACGAAGGCCTACCATGGCTTCAGTAGTTCTGATGCTGAATAGTTATTCTATTACGCTGCCAACCCCAAGTACACCTGCACAGGACCGGAGCTAAGATTTTTAACGCTTACAAGGCCCGGTGCAAAATAATAAAAATGGGCCCCTAAACAAAATATCTTTTTTTAGGCTAAAAAAAGATATCTTTTTCCAGCACTGTTCATCGTCTTCTTCCTCCTTTTTTTTTTTTTTTTTCCCCTCTTTTCTTTGTCCAGATTGTTCCCTTCTTAATAAATTTTATCTTTATTGTTAAATAAAATACAATTTATATGTCTTACATGATTTGTGTTGCAGTTTTTCACAAGCGCCATTCGTTTTCTGTTTGTTACGCTCCACAAGCTTTGTTTTGAAGTATGAACAGTTCAAGAAAGTTGTAAATAAAATTATTTGAAATAACAGGAAGCCAGGATTTGTTCATAATTCCACCTAAAGTTCACTCCTAACGTGTACATAGGGAATGTTGACTTTGAAACCTTATTAATCTATTAAGTACTTAGTTTTTTTTTTTTTTTTTGAAACAAAAGGAAATATTTAATTAACGGGTTGAAAATATCGTCTAACAACGATTTGAAAGGCCATGAGCCAAGCAATACAATCTAGAAAAGTAAATCAGAACAGATCTACAATGTAAAATCAACGTAGATCTGAAAAATAAATCTATAAACTGCAGATCTAGCCTATAGCTAAACACTGAGTAGCAAATTCTCAAAGAGCTGAGCAGATCATCTGACCGGTACTGCAGGACTGCTACTGAAATCTGTTGTAGGCCCAAATTTGACTCATGACATAAGAGATCCATGGGATCCCTAGCGAACAACTTACGGAGCCAACCACGGTTGACTTCATTTTCATCATCTTTTTCATCAACAACTTCAACCCCCAGATCTAAAGTTAAAGACTTCAAAAATAAGTGAAAAACACAAAACTCTCTAAAATAGAGAGAACGAAAACTCTCAACAGGGAGAGGACGGAAGACTCTCCAAAAGGAGAGTTTTATTAATTCATAACCTCCCCCATCCTCCATCAATGGAAGATGGGGGAGAAAGGAAGAAACAGAAGGGGAAGAAGGAGAGAAGGCAGAGAAGAAGGGAAAAAGAGAGAGAAGTGGCAAGTATATAGTTAGAAATGAACTTGTATTAAGTACTTAGTTAATTAAGTTTAAGTGTTGAATTAGTTTATCAAACAAAGCCTTAGAACAACCAACAAATTAATGTACTAAAGTCGTCGCTAATATAATTAGAAGTCATGGGTCACTCCCGTCATAATCATTCATGAAGTAGTCGCTAGCTTTTTTTCTTATTCTCCTGTTTTCATTCCTAAAGTCTATATTTTGACTGCTGGGGGATGACCACAACTTTGACCTTTTCAAACACGCAGTAATTCATCTTTATTCCGAGCTCAGCTCAACCATAAATGACTATCAAAACTGAACATTCGTACGTAGTAGAATTAGAATGATCCCCGGAAATATAGCGTTGTTCGGTTGCTTCATTCTATGCTCGTTAGTCTCCTTCGATGTCGGCAGCTGTGATCCTGAGTCATATGGTTGCGGAAATGAAACAAGGTACGACGTTAACAGTACTAGCGGCAGGATTTACAGAAACAACTTGGAATCTCTCCTTTCTGTTCTGACTTCAAACGCTTCTCAGCCAAATGGGTACTATAATTACACTTACGGAAGTAACAACACTTCCGTCTACGGCCTGTTTCTCTGCCGAGGCGATGTTACACCCAGCGATTGTCAAGACTGCGTGACGACAGCCGGGTCTGATGCTTTACGGATCTGCCCGGACAAAAACCAGTTTTTCGGCTGGTATGACAAGTGTATGTTGCGCTATTCAAATGTATCCTTTTTCTCAGTACTGGATACAGGACTTCGGGTGTACGGGGACAACCCAGAGAATGTCTCCGATACGAGTTCGTTTAACCAGGTGTTAGGTGATACGTTTAATCAGATCGCGACCCAGGCGGCGAATGATCTTTCGGGCAGAAAATTTGCTGTGAAGGATGCCAATTTTACACCATTTCAGAGGATATATGCTCTCGGACAGTGCACGCCAGGTCTTTCGAGTATGGACTGTGAATCATGCCTAGGAACTGCTATTTCGATTCTTCCCACATGCTGTAGTGATAGTACGGGAGGTATAGTTCTTATCCCCATGGGCAGCTGTGATATTAGGTACCAGATAACTCCATTTTATCGAATTACAGTCTCTCCTCCTCCTCCGGCTCCGCGTCCGGCAAACAACTCTGCTCCGGGTTCGGCTCCGGAAAACAACTCTGCTCCGGGTCCAGGCCCTGTAACCAATCAAGGTAAGCCCACATCGTTTGTTTAACATTCCTAATGTTCCACTGCAAAAGTCTAGTGGTACAACTAGTCATATTGTACAACTCAAAGCTAGACTCTATTAATGAAATGAAGGAAGTAGTATTTTTGTTTGTCAATTGAATCTTTATTTGCTTAACTTTTTTATAATCTGAAAGATTATTTGATATGTAGGTAATGGGGGAACCTCTGCCGGAACAGTTGTAGCGATTGTTATCTCAACCATTGTTGCCATTCTTGTTTTTGTGGTGCTCGTCTTCTGCATAGCAAAGAGGAGAAGGGCCAAGAAAAGAAACATACTTGACGTGGCAGACGAAACTACAGGTAATTAGTGTCTAGAATGAGAAAGCATTAATTAATCTTTCTCACTTGATCCAAAGACTAATTTCACAATGTTAATGCTATTCCAATTGCAGGTGTAAGCAGTGTCTCAACGGATTCTGAATCTTTTCGGTGTAGCTTTAGTCAAGTTCAAGCTTATACAAACAACTTTGCTGTTGAGAACAGAATTGGTGAAGGTGGATTTGGCCCTGTATATAAGGTACATTCTAAGAATGAATAATTTCTTAAATGTCAACAAAGATCAAGATATGCAATCAAATGGCATTTCAACAACTTTTACCATTGATCCACTATCTCATAATTTCAGGGTACACTTCCAAATGGGCAATTAGTAGCTCTGAAGAGGTTGTCTAGAGGCTCAGCACAAGGTTCACAAGAGTTCATCAATGAAATCGCACTCGTTGCCAAGCTTCAGCACAGGAATCTGGTTCGACTATTGGGATATTGCTTGCAAGGAGAAGAAAAGATCCTCATCTATGAATTTGTTACTAACAAAAGCCTTGACTTCTTTCTTTTTGGTATGCTTCAATACATTGATTGGGAAAAAAAAAAAAAAAAAACTTTTAAAATCTTCCTTCAATAATTTTGTGTCATTTTGTGTAGCCAGAGAGAAGCAAGCATTGTTGGACTGGCAAACACGTTACAAGATCATAGGAGGTGTAGCAAGAGGGCTGTTGTATCTTCATGAAGATTCTCGCCTTAAAATCATACATCGCGATCTTAAAGCTAGCAATGTGCTACTAGATCAAAATATGAACCCGAAAATTGCAGATTTTGGCTTGGCAAGGCTTTTTGAAAACGATCAATCTGTAGGAAACACAAGTAAAATTGCTGGCACATAGTAAGTCTTTAGTCTTGTATTGATATGTATATATATATATATGCTTTTTGAAAATGATCAATCTATAGGGAACACAAGTAGAATTGCTGGCACAAAGTAAGTCTCTAGTCTTGGTATATATATATACATTTATTTATTTATTTATATATTGATATATAATAGTAATGATTGCTTGGTTTTGTTTTGTTTTTGAAGTGGTTACATGGCTCCCGAGTATGTATTCCATGGCTTGCTCTCAGTGAAGTCAGATGTCTTCAGCTTTGGTGTTTTAGTTCTGGAGATCATTTGTGGCAAGAAGAACAGTACCTTACAGGGTACCGATGACCTTCTTACTTATGTGAGTTTTTGATAATTTTCAGCTAACAACTTTTAGACTTGAAACTGATAGTAACAACTTGCTCATGAACCATTGATTTTTTTGTAGTCTTGGAAACAGTGGAGGGACGGAACACCATTAGCATTGGTAGATCCGAGCATTGGCGATTCCTACGACAGAAATGAAGTAATTCGGTGTATTCAGATTGGGTTGCTATGCGTTCAGGAAGATGTGGAACGAAGGCCTACCATGGCTTCAGTAGTTCTGATGCTAAACAGTTATTCTATTTCGATTTCGGCCCCAAATCCACCTGCATATTTTGGCCGGAGTGGAACAGAGAGCTTCCCTAGAGAGCCCCCTGTTTCAAATTCAGACAAATCATCCACCACTAAATCATTTGAGCCAAATATATCCGGAAATGACGAGCCCATCACTAAAGTTTATGCTAGATAGCCCTAACAGTCATTCATACAGTTTAACTCCTAGATTTCCGTGATGTTTAAACTTTAAAGTCACTTGTATTCGACCTCCTTTTATTACTCATTAATTTGAACTGTTCCTTTTCTTTTCTGCATCAATCTAAGAGTATCTAATCCCACTTTCAAAAATAAAAATAAAAGAAGGAAGCAACAAAGAATATTGATCGATGATAGTGGATTTGACGATTTGTGCCAACAGAAAGAGACGTCAAGGATTCTAGAGAGTCAACATTCCAATTCCAAAAGGGAACTACTTGCCTTTATTACAAAAGCTTACCTTAATATGCGTTCATATCCATTTCATAAAGTATGCCGTAGTCATCAATCTTATGAGTAAAACCACTTGAAAATTTTGACACAAAAGTTAAATGATAGTTCCACAAACCAAACAAAACTGATTTTTTCAAGAGATGCATATTTGAATAGTGAATTTATTTAGGCAAAAACTTGTATATGATGCATCAAAGGTTTAACAGAGGCACGTATTGAATTTAGCATTTAAAGTATCACTATTATAGTGTGTATTGAATAGGTGTTGAAGTATCACAAACTGTTTTTAGGTATATTAAGGTATCCCGTGTATGTTAAAACAATAAACATTCTTGATTTTCTGATGAGTATATGTGATGAATATTCACGTATCGTTTTGAGGTGTTCAAATATTGAATTTAGTATATGAATTATCATGTGTATTTTAAAACGAAAAATTTGTGTATTCTCAAAAGTCGCACACCGTTTTTAAGTGCTCAAATATTAAGGTTAACTGTTCAACTATCACAATTAACAACTTAAAAATATAACAATTATATTAAAACAATAAGTATCTAAAAGAAAATACTCTTATCGAATTTAGCAACTAAAATATTGCATGTCGAACGGTCTCACAATGGACATGAAACTCCTCATTTATTGATCTCGATAATTGTTAAGAATGTGGTACACCGCAACTAAAATATTGCATGTCGAACGGCCTCACAATGGACATGAAACTCCTCATTTATTGATCTCGATAATTGTTAAGAATGTGGTACACGATAATTGATCCCAAAAATGTTACTTCATTCAATTCGATATATCATTAGTTATTCCAAAAACAACAGGATTTATCGAATTAATATAATAAATCATAAAATCTTGAATTAGTTAAATTTCATATTTTTATAAATATAATTACGTGCGATTGAAATGTTATACATTTAAACTCATAAAAAGTTGTTCCTTCCATAACTAAGTATATATTTAATCAATACAAAGTTATATATTTTCTAAATATATCCCTTTCATTACTAAGGGCCTCTTCATCTTGATTTCAAAAGTTAATTTTAGAACTGATTTTCAAATGTGAATAGTTTATTTTTAAGGTGGGATTGGTTACCCGTTTTATTTAATAAAATTAAATAAAACCGTAGATAAAAGGAAAACCGTAGATAAAAGACGGGTCGCTAGGCCTCACATTGTATTAAAAATATAAAATTATATAATTGAAATTAAAATTTGAAAATGATAAAAAATTCAAAACTTCAAAACCTTGTTTTTTTTTTTTTTTTTTTTTTTGGGAACATGGTTTCGAAGGTGGATTTTTTAATTTTTTTTTTTACAGGGTAGACTTCTCAGGAGGTCAAATACTAGTCTCGCCCAAGCTCTAAGTGGCTATTAGTGTCATTACTGAAGTCCATATATTAAATTTGAGAGTTGGAGATGACGGACACTTTTAGATTGGTCTATCTTTTGTCGGTCCAAACGCAGCTAAACCACAAGTTGAATGGGTGACTTCAATTTCTCTAAATTAAGTAGCCTTTTGATACACTTTCTTCCCTTCGATTATAGTAGAATTTCTCAATTCAGGAGTTATAGAATGATCCCCAGAAATTTAGCGTTCTTTGCTTGCTGGGTTCTATGCGTATTAATTTGCTTCGACGTCCGCTACTGTTATCGTTTGTCATATGATTGCCCAAACAATACATTTTACAACACAAATACTACAAGTGGAAGGATTTACAGAAACAACTTGGATTCTCTCCTTTCTGTTCTCACTTCAAACGCTTCTTAGCCTAATGGGTTCTATAATTACACCGCCGGAAGCAACGACACCGCTGTCTATGGCCTGTTTCTCTGCCGGGGCGATGTTACAACCAGCGACTGTCGAAACTGTTTGACGACAGCCCTGTCCGATGCTTTACGCCTCTGCCCCGACAAAAACAGCGTTATTAGCTGGTAAGACGACTGTATGTTGCGGTATTCAAATCAATCCATTTTCTCCAGGGCGGAAACAAGCTTTTGGGTGACTTTATGGAACCTGGAAAACGTCACTGAGAAAGCCTCGTTTAACAAGGTTTTAGCCGACACTTTCGATCAAATAGCGACGAGAGCTTCCAATGATGATCGTTCAGGCAAAAAATTTGCGGTTCAAGAAGCCAATTTTACATCATTTCAGAGGATTTTCACCCTTGGTCAGTGCACTCCTGATATTTCGAGTCGGACTGTGGAACTTGCCTTATAATTGGTATTTCGAATCTGCCAACATGCTGTAATAATCATGTGGGAGGAAGAGTACTCTTCCCTAGCTGCAATATTAGGTACGAGACATAAGCATTTTACCAGGTTCTAGCCAGAACTCCTCCGCCTGTCTCTGAATTAACCAATCGAGGTAAGCATTTCTCACTCAATATTTAATGAGGTTGAAATAGGGTTAAGAACGAACACGAATACTCAGTCAATATTATATGTAAATTGGCACAATAAGATTTTTTGCCTCCTTTAATAAGTAAACCGAGTTTCAACACTTCAAAACTAGGTTCGATATGTATCGCCCCTAGGTTGAATGAATATCTTTTTCTTAATACAAGTTATTTATTATTTATTTTTCAAAATCTGCAATATTTTTGGATCTGTACTGCAGATAATGGGGGAATCTCTGCCGGGACACTAGCAGTCATAGCTATTTCAACCTTTGTAGCCATTTTTGCTCGTATTCTGCATAGCGAGAGCGAGGAGGCTAAAGAAAAGAAAGATACATAGCGCGATATGCGAAACAACTGGTGCAAGCAGTACTATCGCAACTGCTGCTGAATCGTTGCGGCGTAAGTTCAGTGGAGTTCAAGCTTATACAAACAACTTTGCCAATGAAAAGAGGCTTGGTGAAGGTGGATTTGGCCCTGTATTTAAGGTACAATTTCCAGAACGTCATAGATCAAATCTTTTTAAAACTTTTAGCACTGATTTTACTTATAATGTCAGGGTACACTGCCAAATGGGGAAATAGTAGCTGTGAAAAGGTTCTTTAGAAGCTCGGCACAAGGCGCACAAGAGTTCATTAATGAAATTGCACTTGTTGCAACGCTTCAGCACAGGAATCTGGCTCGACTTCCTGGGATATTGTTTGGAAGGAGAAGAAAAGATACTCATCTATGAATTTGTACCTAACAAAAGCCTTGACTTCTTTCTTTTTGGTACGCTTCATTACATTGATTGATGAACTTCTTGATTAACAAACTGGGGACAAATATCAATATTTTTGCATCATACTATATGTAGACACAGAGAAGCAACCGTTGTTGGACTGGGAAACACGTTACAAGATCATAGGAGGAATAGCAGAGGGCTTTTCTATCTTCACGAAGATTCTCGCCTTAAAATTATACATCGTGATCTGAAAGCTAGCAATGTGCTACTTAACCAAAATATGAACCCGAAAATTGCAGATTTTGGCTTGGCTAGGCTTTTTGAAAATAATCAATCTGAAGGAAGCACAAGTAACATTGCTGGAACATTGTAAGTTGAAAAGTCTCTGTGTGCACGCATTCTCCAATTAGTTCTAGTTCGTGAATGATTAATAGTAATAGTAAAATGGTTGTTTTGCTTTGTTTTTTATGAAGTGGTTACATGGCTCCTGAGTATGCATTCCGTGGCTTGCTCTCGGTGAAGGCAGATGTCTATAGCTTTGGTGTTTTAGTTCTGGAGATCATAAGTGACAAGAAGAACAGTAGCTTACAGGCCAACGGTGCCAATTACCTCCCAACTTACGTGAGTTTTTCTCACAAAAGTAAAACAAAACGTAGAAATTTTCTTAAATATATATATTCCCACCGTCTCATACAAAGAGTCATGTTTTAAATTATGTCATGTGACTCATAAGTAGTTACGACAACTTAAATTTAGACTTGACCTGACAATAGATCGAGAATGTTGAAACGATTGATTTTGTAGTCTTGGAAGCGATGGAGGGCCGAGACACCATTAGCATTAGTAGATCCAAGCATTGGAGAGGCCCATGCCAGAAATGAGTGATGAAGTGCATTCAGATAGGGCTGCTATGTGTCCAAGAAGATGTGGAACGAAGGCCAACCATGACTTCTGTAGTTCTTATGCTGAATAGTTACTCTATTACGCTTTCAACCCCGAATCCACCAGCATTTTTGGTTGTAGTGGAACAGGAAGCTTCTCAACAAAACTACCAGTTGGACGGAGACCTGGTTAATCCTCGAACCTTTACTATAGCCAGTTTTGTTCTGTTTGAAAATATATTTATTATTATTATTAATCTTTTGGTTGAAGCCACCTTTTGTTTGTGGTTGGGGATTTGGCATGTATCCTTTTCTGTATATCAAACGTAATGAATTTTACTTTTAATTATGTCCAAAAGTGACCACAAACAATATATGTATAGACAAAATGAATGGAAATTAAAAATTTTATTTAAAATTGAATGTCATATTCTCATATATTATATCATAGCCAAGTCCCTATAGCGAGGTAAGATATTCAAAACGCCTCGCAAATGAGAAGAGGCCAAATCAGGTCAAGTACACGTAACACGTTGACCTAAAAGGTAGAACAATGATCTTGAACGTACACGTGCGAACAGAAAGAAAAAGTCAACGATTCTAGAATGAGGTACCCTTTGTCTTTAGAAACAGTCGACTCAAAGAGTCCAAATTCCCTATTTCAGTATTTTTTTTAATTATTTTTTTTTAATCTCACTTAATAGTGAGAAAATGAAGATGATCATTTCTCAACCATAAAATCTGGTCACGTAACTATACATTTTTCGTGAATTGTTACAAGTTAAATTAAAAGATGAACAAAGTTATTTAAATTTTTTTTTATTTGTTGCCCTTAGCGTGTATGAATCTCACATGCTAATTGAAAATATCTAAAAGATTGTCCAAATTTAGTACGAGACTATTTTTTTAAAAAAATTTTAATTATGGGATGAAAATGAAATAATTAATTTTAAGTTGAATGATCAAAGGAAGAGAATGTTTCCAAGTTAAAAAACTAATAGAGTGATTTAACATTTTTAAAATATACGTGTTTTGAGAAAATATATTAAAAATACGAGTTCTTACTTGTAAAAAGTGTATTAAGAAGTGAAAAGATGTATATTAATGAAAAACAATTATTATAAAATATAAAAATTTTGATATCATATTTTAAACGTTCGCCTAAAGGCTAAAATCAGTTAGGTAGGTTGTTTTGCAGACTTTATCAATTGCGTGACCTTTTAAAATGCATGAGGATGGTTCGCAAAAAAAGAATATTATTATGAAATGCATGAGAAAGACTGGAACTTGCTCCAATATAATATACGTATATATATTTATTGTGCATCACTTTTCCCAATATATTGTTTTATTCTTATTCTTTGACAATAAAAAGATCATAAAATCTAACTATACATGATCTTTGACTAGCTTTTGACTAGTTCTCCTGTCTCTTCATTACTAAAATCTATATTTTAGTGTTGGAGATGATGACCTCTACTTTTGGAATGGTCAAACTTTTAACCTGTTCAAACGCGCAGTAATTCACCTTAATTCCGAGCTCAGCTCAGCTCAACCATAAGTTGTATGAATTACTCAACAATTTGTCGAGCATCAAAACTGTACATTCGTACGTAGCAGAATTAGAATGATTGCAAGAAAGACAGCGTTGTTCGGTTGCTTCATTCTCCACATTTTAGTTTGCTTCGACGTCGGCAGCTGTGATCCTGTGTCATATTACTGCGGAAATGAATCAAGGTACGACGTGAACAGTACAAGTGGAAGATTTTACAGAAACAACTTGGATTCTCTCCTTTCTGTTTTGACTTCAAACGCCAGTTCTCAGCCAAATGGGTTCTATAATTACACTTCCGGAAGCGGCGACACTGCCGTCTACGGCCTGTTTCTCTGCCGGGGCGATCTTACAACCAGCGATTGTCAAGACTGAGTGACGACAGCAATTTCCGATGCCTTACTCCTCTGCCCGGACATTAACAAGGTTTTTAGCTGGTATGACACATGTATGTTGCGCTATTCAAATGTATCCTTTTTCTCCGTTCTGGATACAGGACTCCATGTGTTCGTGACACCCCCTGTCAATGTCTCTGATACTGATGCGGGTTCGTTCAACCAAGTATTAGGTGACACGTTTAATCAGATCGCGACCAGGGCTGCGAATGATATTTCGGGCAGAAAATTTTCTGTTCAAGATGCCAATTTTACACCGTTTAAGAGGATATACGCTCTCGGACAGTGCACGCCAGATCTTTCGAGATTAAACTGTGAATCATGCCTCAGAAATGCCATTTCGTTTCTTCCCACATGTTGTAGTAAGCATCAGTCTAGTAGAGTTCTTATCCCCCTGTCCAGCTGTGAGATTAGGTACGACATAACTCCATTTTATCGAGTTCCAGCCTCTCCTCCTCCTCCGGGTCCGGGACCTGCAAGCAATCAAGGTAAGCCCACATCCTTTGTTTAATACTCTTTTCATTCTACTAAAAGAGTCCAGTAATACATTTGTTTATGAGTCACAATATACACCTCCAAACCAGACTCTTGTAGTAGGACAGGGGAGTAGTATTTTTTCTTTCTCCATTGAATCTTTATTTACTTATTTGTTTAATGATCTGCAACAATTTTGGATATGTAGGTGACGGAGGAATCTCTGTCGGAATAATTGTAGCCATTGTTATCTCAACCATTGTTGCCATTCTTGTTTCTGTGGTGCTTCTCTTCTGCATAAAAAAGAGGAGGAGGGCCCAGAAAAGAAACGCACATTACGTGATTGACGAAACGACAGGTAACTTGGCATCAAAGGTGAAAGCAGTTGATGACTAGTTCCAAAGGCTAATTTAACAATGTTACTGTAATTGCAGGTATAAGCAGTATCTCAACTGATTCTGAGTCGTTTCGGTGTAACTTTAGTCAAGTTGAAGCATATACAAACAACTTTGCTGTTGAGAACAGGATTGGTGAAGGTGGATTTGGCCCTGTATATAAGGTACTTTTTAAGTATGGACAATTTCTTGAATGTCAATGATCAAGATACATATGCAATCAAATAGCATTTTTACCACTTTTAGCATTGATTTTTACTTATAATGTCAGGGTACACTTCCAAATGGGCAATTAGTAGCTCTGAAAAGGTTGTCCAGAGGCTCCGCACAAGGCTCTCAAGAGTTCATCAATGAAATCGCACTTGTTGCCAAGCTTCAGCACAGGAATCTAGTTCGACTATTGGGATATTGCTTGGAAGGAGAAGAAAAGATCCTCATCTATGAGTTTGTTACTAACAAAAGCCTTGACTTCTTTCTTTTCGGTAAGCTTCCATACTTTGATTGGGGGGGAAAAAAAAAAAAAAAAGATGAAATTTGTCATTTTCGCTTGATCACCTTGATTAACGTGTCATATATTGTGTAGACAGAGAGAAGCAAGCGTTGTTGGACTGGATAACGCGTTACAAGATCATAGGAGGAATAGCAAGAGGACTTCTCTATCTACATGAAGATTCTCGTTTTAAAATTATACATCGCGATCTGAAAGCAAGCAATGTGCTACTAGACCAAAAAATGAACGCGAAAATTGCAGATTTTGGCTTGGCAAGGCTTTTTGAAAATGATCAATCTGAAGGAAACACAAGTAGAATTGCTGGCACATTGTAAGTTTAACAATCTTTCTTGTACTTACGTATTTTTTATTTGCATTCTGCAAATAGTAATGGTTGTTTTGTTTTTGAAGTGGTTACATGGCTCCTGAGTATGCATTTCACGGCCTTCTCTCAGTCAAATCAGATGTCTACAGCTTTGGTGTTTTAGTTTTGGAGATCATAAGTGGCAAGAAGAACAGTAGCTTACCGGCCAACGGTGCCGATGACCTTCTTACTTATGTGAGTTTCTTCTCACAAAACTAAAATAAAATGCAGAAATTTCCTTAAACTTTTAGACTTAAAACTGACAATAAAGTGTTGCTTGATTCTGTAGACCTGGAAACAGTGGAGGGACGGAACACCATTAGCATTGGTAGATCCAAGCATCGGAGATTCTTACGACAGAACTGAAGTAATTCGGTGTGTTCAGATTGGGCTGCTTTGTGTTCAGGAAGATGTGGAACGGAGGCCAACCATGGCTACAGTAGTTCTGATGCTGAATAGTTATTCTATTACACTGTCCAACCCAAATCCTCCTGCATATTTTGGTCGGAGTAGAACCGCGGCGAGCTTCTCCGTTGATCTTACTGCTGCAGATTCTGATAAATCATCTTCTACCACCAGATCCTTGCTCCAAGATATCAGTGTCTAAGGCCGGAATGCATGCATGTACAGTACTGTATCAGTGTTTATAGTTTATATTGTTTGATTATGTAGCCAACTAGTCACTTTGACCGGCAGGGTTGGGTCGAGTTCACAAGTCACGAGTTAAATTTGCCAATTCTGGATAGAGAGTTAGTTTAACTTTATAAAATTATACAACAATGTGTAGTGTTGGCTCTAGAAATTATATATTGTTATAATATAACATCCGGACACATCGGAATTTGGAAATCTTCATCAATGATGATCCACCTTCATCCTTGTTAATGGCGGTCCTACTGTGAAGCCAGCCGATGCCACTGCTGTATTTACTTTGCGGGCTGCTCACTCCGCTGAATCAGTCCACAACGTATATGTTTTTTTTGCTTTTTTTTTCTAAGGGCCGTTTCACTTAAGGAATAATAAATATAAAAATTATTGGGTTTGACCAAAATGGGCCAAACATCCCAAATTATAAGTCCTTTAAAACTTGAATCTTTCTCAATTCCTTCTCTTTTCTTTTCTTTCATTCATTTCAGGATCACCTCTGATCCTGACAATCCCCTGTCCCCTTTGTTTTCTTATTTCTCAGCAAACAGGCCAGTCCCAATTTGAATTAGTCTGGCCCAATTTGAATTAGTCAGAAAATTTCTAAACCCACACAAATAATTTTGTGTATGTTTTTTTATTGTTCATTGTTTAATGCTAAATTATATGTGATTGTTCTTAAATTTTAATGATATTATGAATTTATAATATAATAGTTATTAAAAGAACTGTATTATGATTATTGATTAAATAACTATGAATTTGTAATTATGTAACAGTTTGGGTGATAGAATGAGATATGTATGAGTGAATAATAGTACAATAGTATACATTAAGGAGAGAATTTTTCCATGATTAAAAAATAAATAAAAACTTTATAGTTCTTTTAACAGATGGGTGATCGTAGAACAATGTTATCTCGTCTTACTGTCGCGCCCAGTACTTATAGTTTAGGTGCCAATAAATTATTGTTTTACTAGTATGTATATGTTTATATTTTATCATTCACTTATTAATTCTATAGTAGTTATGTACTTTTTTTTTTTTTTTTTTTTTTTTTGAGAACAGCCGATTAAGTAGATGGAAGGCTTGTGACCCTTTATTAATAATTAAATTAAACTGATACACAGAAACGAAGGGGATGTAATGACCTTACCTCTTTAAGAAAAGCAAATTGAGTAGAAAAGATAAATTAAATCTTTACCATCCTATTACTTGGGACAGACCGGCTATCTAAACTAACAAGACCCTTGACCCTACGGGAGAGCTCAAGGGCGCCGCCTAAAAACGTCTACTTTGTACTACTAGCTTATTGCGCCAGCCCATCTTCAACTGAGTTTCCTTCTCGGAAGACATTAATCACGAGCTGCCCATCCACGAGAGACCAAATTTCGTGCAGTGTGTGTAAAAAAGTCCATGGAACCTTGAAAATTCGACGAACCATATTTTCTAATGCCAGCGAGTCTGACTCCACATCTACCTCAATCAGCCCCAATCGTTCGCATTCCCTTAAACCAAGCAAAAGTGCATGTGCTTCGGCAAAAAAATTCGTTCCATACCCCAAATACACAGAACCCGCCACTGCAACTGTACCATATCGGTCATGAATAACGAAACCTGCGCCAAAATGTTCGGGGTTACCCAAAACCGATCCATCCGCATTCAGTTTCCAAACCTTGGCTTTGTTCTCTTGTGGCTTTGGTAGAGAATCATCACTTTTTTTTGTTCCAAAACTTTACACAAAGAAACAACTTTACTTTTTCAACAATTTAAAATTAAAATTTTAAAATTCCCTCTAAATACCTACTCACATAAATTCAAAAAATAACACAATCATTACACTTTTTTGGCCCTGTTTGGTATGATTTTCAAAACATGATTTTGAGATTTATTTTTATTTTATAATATTAAAATTGTATTGGGAATGTAAAAAGGTGTATTGAAAAATGTAAAAAGGTGTATTGAAAATGATGAAAAATTATTATATAGTTTAAACTTTTCTCAAAACATGGTTTTGAGAAACTTGCCAAACAGGGCCTTTATCTCTCACCTACACAATTTTCCAAAAAAAACTTCCCTCTAAAAACTTTCTAACAAAAAACTTCCCTCTAATAAAATTTCCTCTACCAAAGCCACAAGAGAACAGAGCCTTAGCCGGGGGAGACCATGATATAAGTTTGGCTTCCCTTCTCCGAGTCTCTCTCAAACAAGGCAATACACCAGACGCCATCTAATATCCATTAACCCGAGCAAAACCTTGTAAGGGGTGTGCTTCCAGGCTCCAGCACTAACAAAAACAAACTCCAAACTTCCCGAATAACCATAAAATGGGTTGAAACAGCCTTCTAGATCACCCATACCACAAAAAAGGGTAGCAAATGGACCAGTTCACCATGCACCTTTTGTTATGGTACAACTACTGCTTATAGTGTTGTCCGAACCAAACCGAAGAGCAAACTAGTTGAAAGAAATTGAAGTATTAATTAAAAGGTGCACTTTTAAAAATATGTTTTAAGAATATGAAGTTTTAAATTGCAGACTGATTTTCTGTATGTTGGGGGTTCGAAATTCACCTTTGGTGCAAAAATATAATAGGGGTGAGACTCAATGGAACCCAAATTCAAAATTAAATAAATAAATAAATAAAATAAGGTTAATTGGTTGTTTTTGCAGGGAAAAAATTATATTTAATGTAAGTACTGTACTTGAGGAAGACTGGAACTTGCTCCAATATTATACATGGGGGATATTGACTTTGAAAAAAATCATTATCCCACGAATGCAACCTGTATCAAATGTCTCTCAAATATCGGATGAATAATGAGACAAAAAGTACAATCATCTAATGAATTGACAAGATGACGCAATGGCATAGCTATAAATAGATAAAATTATTAAGTTCTAACCCGGTCCCAAGCTCAAACAATTGAATAATTAATTAGTGGCTCATCCCGTCTCCTTCCCGAACAGTCCCAAGCGTATGCCTCAACGACCGCATATTTGGATAACTTCGACAATGGAATGGACTGCAGCGATAAATGATCAGGATGGCGAGATGGAATATGGTCCATGGGTGGAAGAAGGAGCGTCAGATGAAGATGACAATTAATATGTGCAACCTCCCCGAATCAGTCAAAAGTTTGAAACTTTTTATAACTATGCATTAAGAAAACAAGCTCAGGTGGGACTATAAGAGGCTCACATGCACGCCGACACCTTTGAGCATTGGCAGAACCAGAACAAAATCTTTAAGAGGTCGGACATATGAATAATATTTTTTCAAGAGTAAAATACATATATAATTTTTTCTCAACGTTGAAAAATACACTACTAATAAAGGTCCCTTGGATCCGCCCATGCCTGTGAGAATTACGAGCCACATATATATTAACCACCTAATATTTGCTCTTTAGGTTGGGTTGTAGTGCTAAACTGCCATAAACATGACATCTCACTTAGGCTCTGTTCTCTTAGTACTATGGATAGAAAAAATTTTTAGTTAGGGAAGAATTTTATTTTAGAGAAAATTTCTTTTAGGGATTTGTGTAGGAAAGAGAAGAAAAAGTGTAATGATTATGTTTTTTTTGAATTTATGTGAGTGGAAATTTAAAGAGAATTTTTGAAATTTGAATTGTGAATTTTGTAAAAATAATGTTGTTTCTTTGTGTAATATTTTTAAGAAAAAATTGATATTTTTCCTAATTATGTTCGGAAAAGAACATAGCCTTAGCCTCTAATGAATTGTGTGTAATTTATAACATGTGGGTTTAGTTGTACATGTATTCCCTGAATTTTTTCCATTAAAAATGCTTTTTTAATAATAAATTCTCAAAATAGAGATAATCTTGCTCCAATTCCCGAATTCGAGAAATCAAAGTTATGAACTTCGCTTTCTGTGGAAAGGCAGAAAGCACAGAAATGATCAAAGGAGGCGCCCCTTTGGAGGCGGATGTACAAACACCCGCCTCCAAAGGGGCCGGAAAAGCCTTTGGAGGCGGATGCAGCATCCACCCGCGTCCAATAATTAATTATTGGATGCGGGTGCATGTTGCACCCGCCTCCAATTGTCTTTGGAGGCGGGTGCAACATCCACCCGCCTCCAATTAGGGAGGTAATTTTACGATTTTTTAAAAATTTTCAATACTAGATTAAAAAGTGTCTTTATTTTGGACTGTTGAAAATAATTTTAAAATTTTTTTGAGATTCTAGCGAAGCAAAAATTAGTAAATAATAAAAATCACAAGTTTTAGAAGAAATATATAATTTCAATTTTAAAATTAAATACATAAGTATATGTAGCGTAGTGGTCAAGGCGGGTGCAAGAGTTAAGTGAAACTCTAGGCGCGAGTTCGATTCCTACTAAAGCCATAAAGTGCAAAAAAAAAAAATTAAATGTTTTTTACGAGGGGTTATTGGAGGCGGGTGCACTCTGCACCCGCCTCCAATGTTCCTCTTAACAGAGGCGGGTGCGGGCACCTCCAAATGGAGGCGCCTGCAGCTGATGGCAGCACCCGCCTCCAATCCCCCTTAGGACCCGCCTCTTAAGGGGGATTTTGTAGTAGTGAAGCGAAGTTCATAACTTCGCTTTATGTAGAAAGGCAAAATTTGCCTGAAAGCGAAGTTCTGACAAAACGGAATTGCCAATTGCTATAACGCAAAGTGGAGAACAAAAACTGTGACACTTTTTGGATTGTATTCTCTAATATGTGGCATGCTTTTCCGAAAGATGTCTGGGGTATTCTTCTCTTTATCTTTGCGTTTTGCAATGTGGAAAGGAGCAATGTGTGGGGTTCTGCAAGTGTTATTTTTGCTTTTGATAATAATTGGAAGTTGTATGTGACTGTTGTTAAGCTGGCTCAAGTTAATTTACTTTAACTTCCACAGAAAGCGAAGTTCATAACTTCGATTTTTCGAATTCGGGAATTGGAGCAAGATTATCTCTATTTTAGAAATTTATTATTAAAAAAGCATTTTCAATGGAAAAAATTCTGTATTCCCTATTCATATATATATTATTTATATTATCTGTACCAAAAAAAAAATTATAAGGGTTCAAGTTTGTCTAAGTAAAATTATTAAAAAAAACCAAAAAAAAAAAAAGTATGCATGTCTAAGTTAAAAAAAGTATATGGTACCCTTGTCGGAAGCAGAAGACTCCATCTGGTTTAAATTCTTGGTAGTAAAGAATATTTTAAGTAACTATTTTGACTTATTGATATCATCTCCATGTCCCGGTTCAGTTTGTCGACAACAATTAATTAATTAAATTATCACTAAAATAATTTAACGTTAGGGATGAGCTACCCTTAGCTTGGTCAATCTTTTGCCTGTTCAAAGCTTAAACGCGTAATTAACACTAATTCCCAGCTAAACCAATAGTTAAGTGAATGACTAATTTTCAAAATTGAAGATCCGTGGCTCTAAAATTAGACTTTTGATAGGAGTTAAGCATGATCCCGAGAAATATAGCGTTGTTCGCTTGCTCGATTCTCTACATATTAGCTTGCTTCGACGTCGGCAGCTGTGATCCTGTGTCGAAAAGTTGCCCGAATGAGACATGGTACGACGTCAACAGTACAAGTGGAAGTATTTACAGAAAGAACTTGGATTCTCTCCTATCTGTTCTGACTTCAAACGCTAATTCTCAGCCAAATGGGTTCTATAATTACACCGTCAGAAGCGGCGACACCACCGTCTACGGCCTGTTTCTCTGCCGGGGCGATGTTACAACCAGCGATTGTCGAGACTGCGTTGCGACAGCAAGTTCCGATGCTTTACGCCTCTGCCCGGACAAAAACAAGGTTATGAGCTGGTACGACAATTGTCAGTTGCGGTATTCAAATGTATCCTTTTTCTCCGTGCTGGATATGAGATTTCGGGTGTACGGGGGAATCCCAGATAATGTCTCTGATACGAGTTCGTTCAACCAGATATTAGGGGACACGTTTAATCAGATTGCGACCCGGGCTGCGAATGATCTTTCGGGCAGAAAATTTGCTGTTCAAGAGGCCAATTTTACACCATTTGAGAAGATATACGCTCTCGGACAGTGCACGCCAGATCTTTCGAGTTTGGACTGTGAATCGTGCCTTGGAACTTCTATTTCGTATCTTCCAACATGCTGTAGTAATCGAAAGGGAGGTAGAGTTCTTATCACCAGCTGTAATATTAGGTACGAGATAGCTCCATTTTATCGAGTTCCGGCCTCTCCTCCTCCTCCTCCTCCGGGTCCAGGTAAGCCCTCATCGTTTGTTTAATACTTCTTATGTTTGACTAGAAGAGTTCGGTACTACAACAGTTTATGCATCACAATGTACAACTCCAAACTAGACTATTGTAATGGGAAGTGGAGTTGTATTTGTCTTTCTCGATTGAATCTTTATTTACTTTTTTAAAAATAATCTGAAAGGTTTTTTGATATATAGGTAATGGGGGAATCTCAGCCGGAACAATTGTAGCGATTGTTATCTCAACCGTTGTTGGGATTCTTGTTTTTGTAGTGCTACTCTTCTGCATAGCAAGGCGGAGGAGGGCCAAGAAAACAAACGCACATAACGTGATTGACGAAAAACCAGGTCAGTTGAAGAATGGGAAAGTATTTATTAAACTTTCTTACCTGATGATCCAAAGACTAATTTCACAATGTCACTGTAACTGTTGCAGGTGCAAGCAGTATCACAACTGATTCTGAATCTTTTCGGTGTAGCTTTAGTCAAGTTCAAGCTTATACAAACAACTTTGCTGTTGAGAACAAGATTGGTGAAGGTGGATTTGGCCCTGTATATAAGGTACATTTTAAGAGTGGACAATTTCTTGCATGTCAAAGATCAAGATATACAACTGTTCTCATTGATCCACCACTTATAATGTTATAATTTCAGGGTACACTTCCAAACGGGCAATTAGTAGCTCTGAAAAGGTTGTCTAGAGGCTCAGCACAAGGTTCCCAAGAGTTCATCAATGAAATATCACTCGTTGCCAAGCTTCAGCACAGGAATCTGGTTCGATTATTGGGATATTGCTTGCAAGGAGAAGAAAAGATCCTCATCTACGAATTCGTTCCAAACAAAAGCCTTGACTTCTTTCTTTTTGGTAAGCTTCAATACATTGATTGGAGAAAAACTTTGAAACTCTTACTTTATGGGGATATGATGAATAATTTTGCATCATATATTGTGTAGACAGAGAGAAGCAAGCGTTGTTGGTCTGGCAAACACGATACAAAATCATAGGAGGAATAGCAAGAGGCCTTCTCTATCTACATGAAGATTCTCGCTTTAAAATTATACATCGCGATCTGAAAGCAAGCAATGTGCTACTAGACCAAAACATGAACGCGAAAATTGCAGATTTTGGCTTGGCCAGGCTTTTTGAAAATGATGAATCTGAAGGAAACACAAGTAGAATTGCTGGCACATTGTAAGTTGAACAATTTTTCTGCCTATGTTTTTTTTTTTTTTTTTCATTTTTTCGTTGCATTCTCCAAAATAATATCTGTTGTTGTTTTGTTTATGCAGTGGTTACATGGCCCCTGAGTATGCATTCCATGGCCTGCTCTCAGTAAAGTCAAATGTCTACAGCTTTGGTGTTTTAGTTCTAGAGATCATAACTGGCAAGAAGAACAGTAACTTGCTGGCCAACGGCGCCGATGACCTTCTTACTTATGTGAGTTCTTTCTCACAAGCCCTAAAATAAAATGCAGAAATTTCTCTTAACTTTTGGACTTAAAGTGACTATAATTGTTGCTGAAACCATTGATTTTGTAGGCTTGGAAACAGTGGAGGGACGGAACACCACTAGCATTGGTAGATCCAAGCATTGGAGATTCTTACGCCAGAAATGAAGTGATTCGGTGTATTCAGATTGGCTTGCTTTGTGTTCAGGAAGATGTGGAACGAAGGCCAACAATGGCTACCGTAGTTCTGATGCTGAATAGTTATTCTATTACATTGTCCAACCCATATCCGCCTGCATATTTTGGTCAGAGTAGAACGGCGGCGAGCTTCTCCGTTGAACTTACTGCTGCAGATTCTGATAAATCATCTTCTACCACCAGATCGTTGCTCCAAGATTTCTCTCTAAATGAAGCCAGCTCTGCTTCTAAACCTTTTCCTTGATAAAACAGAGGTGAAAAATAAGGCCGGAATGGATACACAGTACTGTATCAGTGTTGATAGTTATATTGTTTGATTGTATACCAAAAGTAGCTTATAGTGTTGATAGTTATATATTGTTTGATCGTATGCCCAACTAGTTAAAATGTGGGGCAAGTTAGGTCGAGTTGACGATTATCGGGTCAAATATGCTAACCTTAAATAGAGATTTAGTTTAATTTTATAAAAGTATACAATAATATGTAATGCTGACTCTATAAATCATATCTTGTTATAATACAACATGGAGACACATTGGAATTTGGCAATCTTCATCAATCATGATTCACATTCATCGTTATAGTGCTGTCTTAGCTAATAAGGTCAAAAGTCGACTCAATATGACCAGATGATGTCATAATCATTTTAACTATAATACATGAAAATATTATGCTGAACTATAAGTATGTTCTAAAATTAAAAGGAGCTAAAGCTGAAACAGATTTCATATCCTATGTAAAAATAAGTGTTGTTGCCTCACTGTGATTGCTCTTAGGGTCCGTTTGGTTAAATGGAATTAGAATTGGAATTCTATATAATTGAATTTTGGAATTGGAATTGTAAATCCACTTGAATTTCTTTGTTTGATAAAGTGATAGAATTATGTAGAAATTGAATTGCAATTCTAATTTTTTTGTTTGAATGCTTAAAATTATATGTCGAATTATAATTCATTTGTAATTACAAAATAACTTTTTTTTTTTTTTGGTGTTATTAATAACTTTTGCATCATGTTTAAAAATGAAATTCACACACCATACATAAAATTATATTCTACAATTATTGGAATAAATATAAAATCCTATATAATTACAATAATATATTAAAATGTCATAATATTTTTAAAACTAATGGAATAAGTTTTTTTTCCCACCTTTTTAGATAATGTATTTTTTCCATCCCCTCTACTACAAAATTTTCTTCTTCTTTTTCACTTCATTCCTTCTTGTGGTCTACTTTCTTTGACTCATCACAATCAGACTCTTCCCTCCCCTGCTCTGCTTTTCCCAATTACACATTACTTTGCTGTAGCGAAGCTACATATCAGCCTAGTGGTCAACTGTCCCACCTCGTTTTTTTGAAAATACTCTTGGTACAATAAAAAAAAAGTCACATAAATAGCTAATTTTGATTCCACCAAATATTTAAAAAATAAGGACAAATATAAGGATAAATTAAACTAGTACTTGATTTTAAAAAATTAAATATTCTTATTCCATCATACATTACCCTAGCTTTGCCACTGAAACTTTGTCACCATCAATCCCTCCCCTGCCCATTTAATAAAGTCTCCTTCACAAACATACCCATGCTGAGCATGTAAAAGCTAGCAACCTAGTCTATCCGTCTTTTTCAATCTTCATTTTTTTCAAAGACTCATCTTCATTGAATGTCTCTTTATTTTTGCCTTCCCCCACATGCATATTTCCATCAAAATCAAACAAGTGACCAAACCTCATTCCTCATACTCTGATATATAGCAGTTCTGCAATAAAAAAAATGCAACAGCCCAAATCACATATAGCAGCGAGCAAACAACAAACAGAGCCTAAAAATCACTTAAGCACAGAAGTATAGCTGCAAAATTTAGGGCCTATAGTGCAGGTTTACCTGCTGTTAAGCTTCATGCAGCTTAAGAAGCCTAGAGGTACAGCCACCGATCAAACATTGTTTAGTAAACCAAAAATGTTCAAACATTGTTTAGAACTGCTGCTACTATTGACATATCATAATAGAAGACAAAACAGTATCCACCAACCATCATCAATACTTGAGACTCAAGAGCATCAAATTCAAAAGCCAAAAGAAAAGAAAATCATGACTAACAAGGCTGAGAAAAAGTTAAGGAAAGAAAGATGTGATTACCACACTCACGTGACATACAAATGTAAAGAGAAAGTAAGGCCAACAAATTCAAAGTCTGGTACTGAAGTATACTTTCTTAATCTTAGAGTACTTCCTCATTACTCAAGAATCCCACATCTAATAAAACCAAAACAAATTCTGCAGTTAGGATGCCATTTCCACATACTTCAAGCTGAACTTTTTCTGTCCAAAAGTAATTGACATAGATGCCAACTTAAACCAAAGTACACAACTATGTTTATAGTACAACATCGAGGAACCTAAAAACTTATTCATTTGATTCTAAAGCTTAAGATTTCTGAAGAATATACCAGTCAGAATCCAGAATGTGGGTGTAAAAAAATATGCCATTTATGAACACATCTAAAAATATGCCACTTCTTAAGCCAGACTGCTTGAGGAATCTAATCACTTGAGCCCAAATTTTGTTTATAGGCAATTTATACACATCTAGTATTAGGCCATTTTAAACAAATGTGTATCTTCCTTAGTTATTCATGTTGATATGAAGCATGCTAATCTCACTAATTATTTCTGCCCCTGATTTGCCATTTAACAAACATGGCACATTTCCAAAATGTAAGTACTAATTAGGGGATACGCAGGAAATGGCAGCACATGTATGAAATTCTTTTGCATTATAATGTCAGGGTTTCTGGTGCTTTGGTTTCTTCCAATTTCTTAACCATGGCTTGAACACAAAAGGAATCAAATAATGCTTAACCCTGTCTGCTGCTAATGATTTTATTGTAAAACCAAGTTCAAGAAAACAACTTCCAAAGCCAAATCCTCATCCATCGTGAATAAATGGCAGCTTTACAGCTCCAACAAAACACATTAGCATCAACTTGAAGATACTTGTACAAAATTGCAGAAACAAGAACTTCTAGTTCTTTGCAAATTAAGAGGTACTTCAAGTAGGGAAAAAAAAGAATCAATCATGCAATCTAATCACATGTAAACATACCTTGTTTTTGTAAGATTCTATGATTATAACCAACAAATGATCTCCCGTAACCACCTAACTTTCTGTCAGTTCTTGTCTCGTATATCTTTCTTTCCTGTATATTTCAATAGAAAATAATGCATAACTAAGATATCAAAATTTCATGAACTCAGAACACAACCGTCAAAGGAAAAATTGAAGTCAAATACATACCCGAAAATCCCAGAACATTTTTGGATCAACCTGATGGTAACATGAGGTAAGACTTTTCGCTACCTTAGAAATTAATGTGGGAAAAGGGATCAACTTCCTAATTCTGCAACTAAAAGAAACACCAAATAAAAATTGTAGCTATTTTAACATCACAAAAAATCTGTCAATTGAGACTAATTGCTCGCCATTTAATTTTGATGGGATCTGAAACTAATCACGTATTATGGCTCATGTGGGTACTCCAAAGAATATATAGACAAGGAGACAACAAAATATTAACTCTTCACCACCAACGAAACCGCATCGCTCTTCTCCGCCTCCATAACCGCCATCGATCTTCACCGCCGCCGAAACCGCCATTGATCTTCACCGCCGCCGAAACCGTCATCGATCTTCACCGTCATCGCCACTGGAGGTCTGCGATAGAGAAGAGAGAGGAGAGATGTTTGTGGGTATCGAGTCGAAGAAGAAGAACAGGGAAAAATTCATTTCACGTTATAACCCGAAAACTAATCATTTAGCCCGCCTTTGACCCGCAAATTTTTAGAATTCTAAAGGAATTGGAATTGGAAATCTTTGGTCCAACTAAAGAATTCATATCATGGAATTCACCCCAAATAGAATTGGAATTCTAATATTTAATTTTGGAAAACTTCCCAAACAAACAATGGAATTGGAATTGGACCAATTCCATGGGAATCAAAGTAACACTACTTTGATCTCATTGGCAAGACTAGACAAAGGAAAAATGGACGAATAAAGGGTTGGTTAACTACATTACTTATCTAAGTATCGAAGTATGAAACGGCAGGCTTCCTGCTATTAAAGTTGCAGGGTCAAGGAAGGAAAAAAGAAAAAGCAACTGGCTAACAATCAATCCACTGAGCAAGATAGCTTCAATCGAGATAGCATTTCACTAGGCATTTTGACACTTAACTAGCAGCCACAAAGGGTGAAGGAAAGTCGGATGAAAGTGATCCTAATGGAAGTGGAAGCTCGGGACCAAGGCTCAAAGGAGCTAGTCTCCCGGTTGACTTGGTCAACAACTATCCTCCTCCTTGACTAGTAATCATTGGTCGCTCCCGTCAAGCTCTATGACGTTGGTGTTCAAACGCGTAATTAACACTAATTCCCAGCTATACCATAAGTTAAATGAATGACTAATTATCAAATTTGAAGATCAATAGCTCTAAAATTAGATTTTTGATAGGAGTTAAGCATGAAACCCAGAAATCTAGCCTTGTTCGGTTGCTTGATTCTATGCATATTAGTTTGCTTCGAAGTCGGCAGCTCTGATCCTGATTTTTATTATTGCACAAATGAATCAAGGTACAACGTTAACAGTACAAGTGGAAGGATTTACAGAAACAACTTGGATTCTCTCCTTTCAGCTCTGACTTCAAACGCTAATTCTCAGCCAAATGGGTTCTACAATTACACCACCGGAAGCGACGCACCGCCGTCTACGGCCTGTTTCTCTGCCGGGGAGATGTTACAACCAGCGATTGTCAAGACTGCGTGACGACAGCAAGTTCCGATGCTTTACGCCTCTGCCCGGACAAAAACAGCGTTATTAGCTGGTACGACAATTGTATGTTGCGCTATTCAAATGCATCCATTTTCTCTGTACTGGATACGAGCTTTTGGTCGTACTATCGTATCCTAGGGGAAGTCTCTGATACGAATTCGTTCAACCAGATGTTAGGTGACACGTTTAATCAGATCGCTGCCCGAGCTGCGAATGATCTTTCGGGCAGAAAATTTGCTGTGAAAGAGGCCAATTTTACACCGTTTGAGAGAATATATGCTCTCGGACAGTGCACGCCAGATCTTTCGAGTTTGGACTGTGAATCATGTGTTAGTACGGCTATTACGATTCTTCCCAAATGCTGTAGTAATCGTGGGGGAGGTACTGTTTTTATCCCCAGCTGTTACATTAGGTACCAGACAACTCCATTTTATCGAGTTCCAGCCTCTTCTCCTCCTCCTCCTCCGGGTCCGGCCCCGGCAAACAACTTTGTTCCGGGTCCCGGCCCTCTAACCAATCAAGGTAAGCCCACATAGTTTGTTTAATACTCTTTCTCTTTAGTTGTACAACTGTTTATGAGTTATAATGTAGCGGGGGAAGTAGTATAATCTGAAAGATTTTTTATATGTAGGTAATGGGGGAACCTCTGCGGGAACAGTTGTAGCGATTGTTATCTCAACCATTGTTGGGATTCTTGTTTTGTTTGTGCTACTCTTCTGCATAGCAAAGAGAAGGAGGGCCAAGAAAACAAACACACATAACGTGGTAGCAGAAATGAAAGGTCAGTTGAAGAATGAGAAAGCATTTATTAATCTTTCTCACCTGATAATCCAAAGACTAATTTCACAATGTAATTGCTATTCCAATTGCAGGTGTAAGCAGTATCTCAACTGATTTGGAATCTTTTCGGTGTAGCTTTAGTCAAGTTCAAGCTTATACAAACAACTTTGTTGTTGAGAACAAGATTGGTGAAGGTGGATTTGGCACTGTATATAAGGTATATTTTAAGTATGCACAATTTCTTTAATGTCAAATTAAGGTCAAGATATACAAGTTTTCTCATTGATCCACTACTTATAATGTTAGGGTACACTTCCAGATGGGCAATTAGTAGCTCTCAAGAGGTTGTCTAGAAGCTCAGCGCAAGGTTCCCAACAGTTCATCAATGAAATTGCATTAGTTGCCAAGCTCCAGCACCGGAATCTGGTTCGGCTATTGGGATATTGCTTGGAAGGAGAAGAAAAAATCCTCATCTATGAATTTGTTACCAACAGAAGCCTTGACTTCTTTCTTTTTGGTATGCTTCATTACATTGATAGGAAAAAAAAAATTTGAAACTCTTCATTTAGGCTTGATCGCCTTGATTAACTAACTAAATGGGGATATCTTCAATAATTTTGCGTCATATTGTGTAGACAGAGAGAAGCAAGAGTTGTTAGACTGGCAAACACGTTACAAGATCATAGGAGGAATAGCAAGAGGACTCCTCTATCTTCACGAAGATTCTCGCCTTAAAATTATACATCGCGATCTTAAAGCAAGCAATGTGCTACTAGACCAAAACATGAATGCAAAAATTGCAGATTTTGGCTTGGCCAGGCTTTTTGAAACTGATCAATCTGAAGGAAACACAAATAGAATTGCTGGCACATTGTAAGTTGAAATACCTTTCTATCGATATTTTTCCTTCTTCATGAATAATATATATAATGGCAATGGTTGTTTTGTTTTATTTTTGAAGTGGTTACATGGCTCCAGAGTATGCTTACCATGGCCTGCTCTCGGTGAAGTCAGATGTCTTTAGCTTTGGTGTTTTAGTTCTGGAGATCATAAGTGGCAAGAAGAACAGTAGCTTCACGCAGTCGAATTCTTCTGATGACCTTCTAACTTATGTAAGTTCTTCTCCCAAAAATAAAACAAAATGTAGAGATTTTCTTTAACTGACAGTAACATCTAGCTTAAACCATTGATTTTGTTTTAGTCTTGGAAAAGGTGGAGGGACGAAGCACCATTAGCATTGGTAGATCCGAGCATTGGCGATTCTTATGCGAGAAATGAAGTGATTCGGTGTATTCAGATTGGGTTGCTTTGTGTTCAGGAAGGTGTGGAACAAAGGCCAACCATGGCTTCAGTAGTTCTGATACTGAATACTTATTCTATTACGCTTTCGGCCCCGAATCCGCCTGCATATTTCATCCAGAGTGGAACTAGGAGCTTGCCTAGAGATGAATCATCATCTCCAACCAGATCATTACTGCAAAATTCCTCTAGAAATGAAGCCTCTGTCACTGAACCTTATCCCAGATGAAACAGTGGTGAAAAAGAGGGCCTCAATGCACAGTATCAGTGTTGATGGTTTCTGTTTGATTTTTAATTTGTTGGCTTTGTGTATCACTGTGGAAAAACATGATCTGGCTCATTCATTTATCGGAGATTAATATTCTATCTTCTATTGTCATGTCTACCCTATCATAATATAGTGGGGTCCATAAATCATATTAATGAGGTCCAATTACCGATTATGAGAAAGTAGACAGTGAAAACAAAATAACAGTAGACAAAAGATCTCAAAAGTAGGGGGAGGGTTGGGATGGTGGTAAAGAAATGATCTTGTAATTCCGATATCATCAATTCGATTCTTGAAAATTTCAGGATAAAAAAATAAATAAATAAAAAATCTCAAGAGTATTGCAGATTTGCAGTTACTAGTAGGACTGGGATCCTGAAGTATGTGCCATTGTGCCAACAGAAAGAAAAGTCAACGATTCTAGAGATGAGTCTATTCCTATCCTTTTGTCTTTTGAAGCAGTCGACCCAAAGTCAAAATTTTGTTTCTTTTGAAACAGTCAACACAAGTCCAAAGTGAGCAATATTTTGAGCAAACAAAGGACATCATCATGATTCACTTTGGGCAAAGGAAAATGTTGGGTGCACATAATCGGGGCACGATTTCTTGCCCCGATTATACTATTCTAGGCAGCCCCACAAATGCAATTACATTTATACCCACAAATAAGAAGGAAAAACAGGAGTACACGTAAGTAGGGAAAAAAGGCCAAAAAAAACTAGGTGTAAAATTGTTATTGGTTGAATCTTCTTATGTGTTTGAGCTGTCATGCATTATGAATGGGTATGAATGTATGATAAATGGTAAGATTAGGGGTGGTAAAAAAACCCACTAATCTAAAAATCGCTCAAACTCATTGGGTATTAACCCAATAAAATTTACTTTAAAAAATAATGGGCTGGGTGGTCTTGGGCTAAATATGTAATGGGCGGATTTAGGGTAGCCCATTGGGTACCCTAAAATCCGCCCATCATGGGTATCAAAAATACCCATCAACAATTACCCTTAAAAGTATTTAAAAAAAAAAAAAAAACCAACAACTCACATACTTTAGTATACCCATTTTATTTTTTTCTTTAAACTTATTTTTTCTTTTTCTTTATTTTTCGTGTTCTACAATTACTTTACGTTTTTTTTTCATTTATTTTTTTATAATATTTTTAAATTACCTATTTATAATACTAATTCAAAATTCGTTCGGGTTTAGGGCCGGATTTGGGCTGGGTCGGGCCGGCCCAGTTCGGACCCAGTTTTTGACCGATTTCGGGGTGAGCCCAGTTTCAGCCCGGGCCCAGTTTTGGGCCTCGGGATCAGTTTTGGGCCTCGGGCCCAGTTTCGGCCCTTGGGCCCAGTTTCGGTATCGGGGCATGCACGGGTTTATATAAATATAAAAAAATTAAAAATTGTGTTTCGACAAAAAAATTAAAAATTGTGTTTCGACAAAAGAATTTTAATTCTTTGAATATATTCTAAAATTTGAAATATTAAATTTTATATACTTTTATATTTAATTGTATGTAATTTTTTTGTCGAAACACAATTTTTAATTTTTTTATATTTATATAAATTCGTGCATTCCCCGACACCAAAATTGGGCCCAAGGCCCAAAACTGGGCCGGACCAAAACTGGGCAAAAAAAAAAACAACCAAGTAAAATGATCAGATGTGAAAAGATTGCATATGAATAGAATAACTTGTCCATGCAAGTACATATGAATTTCAACATAAGTTCAACTTCCATGCTTCCTCCAGAAATACTCGAGAGTCGAGGCCCAAAACTGAAAGAATTAAAATTCACTTTAAAAAAAATTAAAATGAAATTAAAAAAAAAATTTAAAATTTTTTTTATTAATAAATTATTAAATAAGCCTTATATTTTTGTATAATGGGTATTATGGGCACCCATGGGTACCCATAGCTATCCATTACCCATTTGAGTTAAAACCATTAATTGAGTGGATAATGGGTACCCATTACCCATTAACTTAACACTCATTTAATACCCGCCCAACCCGCCCGTTTGACACCCATAGGTAAGATGCAGATGCACACATCCAAGAAGCATTAAGCCTCAGCTTCAATCCACATACGGGCCGATCTTCCTTTTTGAATGTCCTAGTTAGTTTTATTTTTACAATTTTTTTAGTGCCGAAATATGTGATAATGCAATGGGATGCATGTGATTTTGCAGCTGATTTTGTAGTGCGGCAAAACTACATAGGATAAGCAATCGGAGTTCCTAATTTACAAGTTGTGGTTTAAAACTCAGATATCTTATCACAAAAATTATTGTGTAAACTAATGAACAGGAAATATTGCCTGAGTCATGCTGCACTTATCGGTATTTAGTAACTTACCTCTATGAGTAAGGTGATAAAGGCCCGAGCCGAGACGAGCTGTAACGTGTTCATTTATTGTTCATGTATTTATCGAGCTTAAAATCTTGATCGTGTTCATTTATTTATTAATCGAGTCGAGCTGAGCTTGTTAGTGAACATTCGTATGCGTTCTATCTCGCATTAACTAACAGATAATCATAATGTTTAGTTACTTTAATATACTATATCAACTTATCTAAAAATTAAAATTCAATTGAAACTCATATATTGATATCTATGTACATATAAATATATATAAAGATTCAATTATTTGTATTATTTAAAATTTTAATATTGCATATACTTATTTTATTTATATTATATAGTTAATATTTTAATCGAGCATGTTCACGAACATTAACGAGCTTTCAACACCTTGTTCGTGTTCGTTTATTATCGAGCCTAAAAATCATGTTCGTAAACTTTTTTATCGAGCCGAGGTCGCGCTTGTTCGTGAACGTTCGTGTTCATTCTCAGCCCTTATGAGTACACTTGTTGTAAATAGCAGAATGAGTCTTGAAACGTATATTAAAATTTAATGTTTATATTTTGAATAATTAATTCAAATAAAATAATTAAATAAGACGGTAACTGACAATGAAAAATAATATACACAGTAATAGTTTATATACTCTCGTCCTACTCAAGGAGTGCACTTTGAAATCTGTACAACTTATTATAAGTCGTGAGGTACAACAACTAAAATAAGCAATTTACCACCATATTTTTCACGTATATCCTTACGTTAGAAGCAATAGTTAATTGTGATCCACACATTGTTTTACTCCCTCCAATCTAAAATAAGTGTCATTTTAGAGATTTTCAAACAAATTAAGAATCTATTAAAAATTTATTTAACTTACAAATAAACCCCAAATTGTTGTAATATGATACCACAAGGAGGAGTAGTTAAGATTATCACAAATTCTAAGAAGATAAGTTAAGACAATGGCAATTTAAAAAATATTTTATGGTTTTTCTAACACGTTACTTATTTTGAATATTGTTACTACCTATAAAATGACAATTATTTTGGAGTGGAGGGAGCATTAGTAAGGGTATGTAATGTACTCCCTCCATTCCATTAGAAGAGTCCATATTGATTTAGGTAAAACTTAGTATGAATGTTCAGGCACAATACACATTATATCCTTAATTTAGCCCTATTTGTTTCACTAATATCCTTATTTTTTAAGGAGTAATTGTAGAACACACATAATTATATAAATAAAGGTATGAGGAGTTAATAAATTGAAAGTAAAAAATTATAATGGGAAATAATTCTCTCAAACTGGAATGGAACAGGGGGAGTAAATAAAATCAAAGTGGATTTCTTAAATGAGAGAAGATTATTTTTTGAAAGTAGACTATTTGAGTGGGACGGAGGAAGTAATAAACAACGTAGCAAAGCAAGTACAATACATGGTTATAAAAAAAGAAAAAACGAAAAAGGTAGTAAACAAAAAGGACAAGACATGAATATTTGACGATTAATAAAAACTTATTAATTTATTCACAATCGTTAAATAACTAAAAATGGTATCTGTATCGCAAATTCAAACATTAGAAAAACAAATAAACATTATAAGAAAAATATACTTACCATGATATATACTTAAGTATTTATTTAATATAGTTTCGCAAAGATCAATTGCATTTGAAATTGAAAAAAGAATTGGAAAAAAAAAACATTAGTCGCAATTATATAATAAGTGTATCAATTATTATTCGTCAAAATATTACCAGTTGTAAATGATTGTACATTGCACAAATAACTAATAGTGCCGAATGACTTGTTTGAAGGAAACGTGAAATTATTTGGTGTTATGTATCAATATTATGTAAATTTTGGGACGCGATTGTTACTATTATCAATAAGTATGTTCAGAGAAAATAAAGAAATCATCAATATATATTTTTGTTTCTAGATAAATTGTGATATTATAGGATGAATCGACCGAAGAAAAACATGAGAATATTTGTGATCAATTTTAGGTATTATCAGATATGCAATTATCAAGTTTTTTCAGTAGCTAGTAGATTTAATAAATTGAAATTGTCTTATTATCTTCACTTATAAATATATTGGTATATTTCAAATATCAAATTACTCAAGTATAATTAGAGATGCAAGGGTTAATTTTTCCTTAGGTAGTATGTTTAGTACTATATACTCCCTCCATTACATTAGCAATTAGAAGAGTACACTTTGTTAAAATAAAACAGTATAACAAAGTGGACTCTTATAGTTGAACAAAGGTATAACAAAGTGGACTCTTATAATTAGAAGGGTTAAATTTGCAAACTTTAAGGTATATTCAGGACAGAAATTATATTTGTTTGGCTATGTTTACGTGATGTACAGTATAGAAAGCTACCCATTATATATATATATATATATATATTTGTATATGACTTGCAAAATCCACAATAACAATTACTACATATGGAATCAACTTAAGAAAATATGAGTTTATTTGGTACTAATTTGCCAAATGTGAAGAAATTGGGGGCGCAATTTAATATTTTATGAATTTTTTTTTTTCAGGCAAAAGTTATAATTGAACCCCTAATAAAATAAACTGTCTATTCGAATGAACCAAATTTTTGTAGTGATTCAGAAGTTAGGCATATTATAGTAGTGATTGTGAAGTTATCAAAATGTATATTACTGAAGGTTAAGTTATTAAATTGTATACAAATTACAAAAGTAGAATAAATTTATCTTTTTTTCATATGTATTGAACGTAACTTTGGTCAGAATTTGGCAATTGTGGCCCAAATTTAATTTGAAATCTGTAAATCGATACCAAATAGTCTTTTCTATCTTTTTTTTTTTTTTCCAATGAACTAATTATATACTAGTGGTTACTGTGTTACAATCATCAAATAAGATGTAATGTAAGATAATAAGCCGAAATATGTATTGTTCTAACATAATTCCCACGACCAAATTACAATTGTGGGCCACTTTTGCAGTAAATTTGTAATTTGAGCATGAAAGGTACTCCTTTCGTTCCATCAGCATTAATGAGTAAAAATTCTAAAAGAAAATAATATTGTTCCAGTAAAATAATTTACTTTCAAAATTTATATTCCTCAAACTCGCACAAATATAATCATGTTTATCGTCAACGATTACCTCATACATAATAAGGGAAGATGTTAATTGAAAAAAGGATGCCAATTTAGTTAGTTTAAATGTTGGATGTCGAACTATAATAATTTTTATTTAGTGAAAATAGATTGTTCTAATGGAATGGATGGAGTATATAATTATTGTTTCAATCAGCCAATTATCCACAAACTAAGATAAACGTACGATTTTTATGTTGTTAGTGATGACAATGGAGAGGAAAATTACATTTGTGTCCCTAATTGTAATTCAAAATTTTAAAATACCATGTAATATATTATTCATTTTTATCACTATGTTACTAATCGTAATAATGATAATAGATGCGATAATACACACAGTAATATTAAAGTTGCCTATAGTTGTATGTTGTATTTCAAGTGAATAGTGATACACATATCACTCATCTCCTATTATATTTTAGTTCAACATTACAAATTATTGTCATACAATTTTTATAAAAAATAAAAAAAAAATCTACTAAAGTCATATATCCGTATAGTTCTGGACCGTTAGTTTAAAATCAAGGAGGATTGAAATCTGGTTACCTAATGTGCGAATGTGCATAGTTTGGTTACCATACTTGTTTAATTAATTTTGCATGGGTGTTTGGCTCGGACCGGCCTGGCCTGTCGGCCGGGACGACCCCCGACCCCCCCTAGCCTTACCGGGCCAACCAATAGGCCAAACTCAGAAATAACCAAACCCAGAAAAAAATGGGGGAAGAGAAATTATAGTCTTAAATATGGAAATGTGTGCTTATATTAACAATATTTCAAAGTTAGTTGGGAGACAAAAATACCCTATTTGGATAACGCTGATGGGTAGTCATCTCGGATTATTTGGTTTCCTAAAATGCATTCAAAAGGAGGTGACAGATGATGCAGACGATGAAATAAAGGAGAAGGTACGTTTGACATTATCTCTAAGTCGTCAATCTGTTGATAGTTCACTATCTGGAAAACTTAGTCATGCGAAAACTGCGAAACAAGCATGGGACATGTTGGTAACAAGTTATAAAGGGATGGATAAAGTTCAGAAAAACAATATTTTAAAATTGGAAAAGAAATTTAGAGATAGCAAGATGAGAAAATATGAAACGATTGATGACTACTGTAATAGATTATTGACGATTAGAGGTGAGATGACATGAAATGGATATTTTCTAGCCAAATATATTTTTGTGTATCATGATCTCAATGCATTTAATAGGAAGTTTGATTATTTTGTAGCATTGATAATTGAGACAACAGATATTTCAAAGTTGCGTGATTGGGTATTGCTTAGTATATTGATTCTCGATGAACAAATGATTAATATCAAACAGTTAGTGATCAATTAGGTAAAAGAGCATGCATTAAAAAATATTGCTTCAAGAATTGTGGATGAAGAAAGTCAAAGTATCATTGAGCAGGAATGTGTCAATGTGGATAAAGGCATTGAAAATATCATTTGGTCAAAGAAGAAGATATTGTTTGTGTTACAGAAAAAGAGCGAGATATTAAAATTGATGATCACGTGGATGAAAGTGATCACGAGAGTATTGAAAACTCTGTTGCATTAGCAGATCAACTGCAGGGAAGTCGACTCCTTATTTGGTAGAGAGTACGACTAGGTTACAAGTGTGACCGTGGAGCATTGGATTTGTAAGGACATTGTTATTTTTGACGGCATTGAAGAGATTAGCAATATTGATGGAAAACTCTATTGTAAAAATGAATAGGTAGATATCAGTGAATTCTTTGATCAAGATGAAAAATTTGACAGGATGTGCTTAAAGTACAAGTTTGTATTCAAATCAAATTTGAAGGAAATATAGCGCAATTGAGAGGTTGTTATTTAAATTTGAAAGGTTGATGAGAAGATGAATTCTGATGAAGAAGAATGGGTGGACATGACTAAGTTCTTTGACAAGGATGAGTTTCCACAGAAGATGCATGTAACATACAAAGGTGTCTCTACGAAGAGTTTGAAAATAGAGCTGAACAACTACTATAATGTGATGTTGCATGTTGTCTATACCGCAAAGGAAATTTCAATGGAGATTCAAGCTCGTTACGGCGCTGGAGCTGATTTGATCAAATTTTGGTTTAAGGGAGGCTATGTTGGAATTAATTAGCCCAAACTTGTATTTACTTATTAGGCAATTATAATTGTAGTAGGTTTTGTTATTTGGTTTAGTGTTTGTTTTTGGTAACCTAGTTATTTTAGGAAATAGTTCTGAATCAGATATATGGTAGGATTCAGAAATAGTTTAACATATAAATAGAGGCATTGGGTGATCAGTGTAAACACAAAGAAAAACAAAGATCGATACAGGAGAAACTGAATAGCGTTCAGGTTGTTTCTCGACCAAGCTTTGGCTTTGGTGCGTCGCACAGATAATGTGCATGCGTGTGCATGTTTGTTTATGGTTTGTTATTACAAAAAAGTTTATTCCGCTGTGCGTTAATCTCTTTGATATTATTTTGTATATATATTGTATATATATTGTTTTTATATCCTACATATATTAAATACAATAGCCCTCAATATAATGTGTAAACATTTTATAATTACTACTTATATCACATGTTAAAATTATGTTTTAGTTATTTCTTGTAACTCCAAACATTTGGATAATTGAATTACTTTTGCGATAGTAGTTATTGGTTGAAATTTACTTTTGCGATAGTAGTTATTGGTTGAAATTTACTTTTGCGATAGTAGTTATTCGTTGGACTGAAAATTTGTTTTCAGGTTTCTTTTTTCTTTTTTTTTTTCTTTCTGTCTTAATACGTCTATTGCTGAAAAAAATTGCATCTCCTGAATACTAAAGATATGTAGCTACGTTAATCTTTTTCTTTTACTTATTGCTTAGCTTTAGTTACATAGGCTACTTGCATGACCTCTCTGGTGGGTTCTAAAGGTTGGTATTTTTTATGTGTATAAATATGCTATTATTCCATTTAAATCTTGAAATGTTGGAAATTGGGAATTGTAAAATGTATTCTTAATGGTTTTGAAACATTGAGGCTACTTTGAGGGAACTCCTTTTTCAGAATGTTAATATGGTTTGGAGAATTATATGTTGCCCTCTTAAACTTAATTTATCATTCCTTACTGGCGGACAGAATAAGCGAATCCATGTTGGTATTCACTCATTGTTTATTGATTATATGAGTGAAAATGGTTTCCCTTGCAGAAATGAAGGATTATTTATTGAATAAGTTGTTATACATATGAATCCTGGTACTTTCCTTTTGTTTTTTGATTAGGTATACCTTGTTGTATCCATTAACCTTGTGATGTTAGGAGTTTCTTTTGAACCTTGTGTATGAGAAGTTGCAGTTATGTTTTAAACCTTTAAAATTAGAGTACATGGTTATGGTTCATACTGGACTTAGTTTTACTGAAATTAGATATATTATTTCTAGCCCTTTTCCTTACTTTAATGTTCCTCTCTTTTAGAATTCTAATTTGTAAATGCAAAGTGCTTAATTTCTTGACTTTCTGTGTTTTGTTTGTTTGGAATCTAATGTCTCAAAGTATTTGGCTGTCATTCTTCTCCAATAATGTTGGAGAGATTTAAAATGGGAGAACTGCGGATTTCCTACTAACTACATTGTATCCCCTATGCAGATATAAATTGGTTGGTGTAAACATAAATCTTGCAAGTTGTTGCTCTTTATATATTCATATTATTTTTATGTTCTATTTTCGTTGAAGTCATAGCATGAAAACTATTTTGATTTATGTTATTATTATATTTGTCTTGTCTTTATACCTTATTAGAGGATTGTCACAGAACTACCTCTGTGTTTCCTCTCAAATGCTATTTTACCATTGGGCAATTGCTCGAGCCTTCTGCTGATTTGGAAGGAAGGGGCTTTCTACTGATTTGGAATAGAGAGGTGCTTTCCACTGATTTGGAATAGAGAGGGGCATTCTACTGATTTGGAATACAGATGGGCATTCTACTAATTTAGAAAAGAGAGCCTTAATGCTGATTTGCAATGATTTGGAAGAGAGGGGCCTTTTACTAATTTAGGCCTTTTACTAATTTAAACAAGAGAGCTTTAATGCTGAGTTGCAATGCTTTGGAAGAGAGATGCATTCTCCTACATTTGGAAAATAGAGAGCGGCCTTCTGTATGTACAAATTGCTCACAATATGAAATACAAATCAACTTATCTATTTCTTCAATATTGTGAACATTAGAAAATTAATCTTAAGAGGAAGAGAAAAATCTAAAAAGAATTGGAATGTAATTTTAAAATATGATATAGTTGAATATAAATTAATCTATGATATGATGTGCCGTGACCGCATAGCCGACTACTTCTTGTAATAGTGCGAACTATAAATTTTCTATGACGTGAAGTAGAAAATTTTAACACCCCGTATGGTATCACATTTCAAGATATGTTTTGAGATGTGTTTTAAAATGTATTTTGAGATATGATTTGAGATATTATATGGTATTGCATTTTAAAATATGTTTTAAAATATGTCTTAAAATGTATTTTGAAATGTGATTTGAGATATGTATGGTATAATATTTTTCCATTTTTCCTTTTAATCTTTCTTTTTTATTTAATACCTTTGACATTTTAATAAAATTTTCTTTTACCCCCACCATCATAACCCATCTCTTAACTACCCACCTTCACCGCCCCCAACCCGTCGCCAACCACCGTCACTGCCCAAATTTAGATCAGCCGCGGAAGCCGCCACCACTGCCCACTTTTAGATCTACCGCCGCCGACGCCGCCACCACTGCCCCCTTTTAGATCCACCGCCACCACCATCACTGCCTATCCTCAGTTCCTTCACCACCGTCCACATTTTTAGATCTAGATTCACCATCACTATTACGGGTGAGAGTGATGAAAGAATGAAAAGGAAGAAAGAAGAAGAAGAGAAAAGAGATGTGAGGTTTGGGTGAGTGCAGGCTGAAAGAAAAGAAAAAGAAAAGGAAATGGGAGAGGAGGTGTGGGCGGTGGAGGTTGGAGACCGAGCGTCGATGGGTGGGGGAGGAGAAGAGTCTCAGGGGGAAAAATTAAAAAAAGGAAACAAAGTTAAAAAAACATTTTTGGGTGTGTTTTGAATTGCACCTGCGGGATTTGAGCGGAAATTGAAACTAGCAACATCAAGGAGAAGGGGTAGACCCGAAATAACCGATATTGGCTTATCACCTCGGATCACGGTAGCATGGCTAATCCCATCGGTGGTGAAGATGAAGTACAACCCAGAGTCGTTTGCAATCCATCATATTTCAGATCTGGGGTTATTTCTAATTTCTACCGGTGAGGGTCTATGGAATTTAGGTTTTTTTGTTTCTATGTTTTTTTACTTTTTCTGACAGTTAACGGCAATGTGAATTTTTTTTCCGTTTTGCGGCAGTTTTTTCCTTTCTCTGATAATTACTGGAATTGGAATTTCCATGGGAATATATTTGTAATGGGTTTATATGGGTTTGAATTGTTTGTTGTTTATGTATTGAGTAAGTATTTCCGATATTTTTTCCCACAATGTTCTAAATATAAAACTTGTTTCCAATTTTGGGCATAAAATTTGATGCATTTGTGTTTGACTGCCGGGGTAGTTAGTAAAAAAAAAAATTGGCGCTGCAATTTCAAAATTTTGGACTGCTCTTGATTTTAATCGTTACACATGTTCATTACAGTTTTTTTTTTTCAGCGGAACATTTCTTTTTTACTTTGGGTTTAATGCTCACAAGGTGCTGGTTTATAACATGGGTTGATTTGTTAGTTTTGAGAGGGTTTGTTTGTTTGGAAAAAGGGATTTGTTTCCTTTTATCACATTTTAAATGATTGATGAGTTAACGTTCCATGTATTTAGTTACAGTATTGAACGATGAAATCCTGGATGGGTAGAAGAAGAAAACATGAGAGCTGAAGAAAACTGCTTGTGGTCCTTCTATTAGTAGCTACTTTGTCAGATTTGACTCCATTGCCGAATGTGGCGATCATGAAGCATATGCTCTTGCTTCATTAAAAGTGAATGAAGCAAGGTCCCTTTTTATGCATGTACACATGGTGTCTAGCATTACTAAATACATGGGCAGGTAATTTTTTATTATCTGGTAATGTCGTGTCTGATACCCTTTTGTAGGTTTTGTGGTGTAATTGATTCCTTGGCGCGGTTTTCGCTGATTTTGTCAAAGACAATAAAACTTCCAATTGATCTTTCTTCTGTTGACATTGAAAGAAGTAAGGATATCTGTTGACGTGTTTGAAACCTAGCTTCTTTAAACATATTATTTTCTCTGGCCTACATTAATCTGATAGTATATTTCATGTTTATTTACATCTTATAGGCTGAAAATTGCTGTTATATCCTTGACAAGGATGGAGAACCTCTCATGCAAACAGATGGAACAGGTTTCATTTCAGAAGATTTGGCACTGTTGTTTCCCAAAATTTTGGTAGCGCAAAATATTTAAATGGCAAGGATTTTCAGGTGAGCCTTTGTTCGTTCTTTGTCATTTCAAGCTTCAGATTCTGGTAGTAAACTAGATATCCAACGGCTCATTGTTTAAATTTTTTTTACCTTTTTTCCCCCCTTATCGGTGGAGGCTACATCGAATTATGGTGTCAGGATAACTAGATATGTTAAGGTCTATTTGGAGTTGATGTCTTGTCAGTAATTGCGCAGAAGAATAACAAGGTTTATAATTATTATGTCCCCTATGGTGTCTGACTTTCATCTACATTGATGAAATGTGAGAGATAGACCTATTACTGGGTTCAATTTGCCTATCTAGGTTAGTTTTGAGGTTTACAATTTTTCTATCATTTCAGGCATGGATTATACCATTAGAGGGAAGTATTACCGAGTGCTGTCATGAGGAAGCATTTAGTTTTTGTGGCGTCCTGTGTGGATTATTGAGTAAGTAGGGTCCTTCCATTCTTGTGTCTGTCTGATTTTAGTATGCTCCATCTGCTTTTTTATGACAAAACTGTGACTGACTTCTTTGGTGTTTTATATAATTTAAGCAGAAATTTCGTAAGCGTGGATGCTTACCTGACTTTGACAGGATTTGAACTAATGCCAAGACTTATCTATCAATATATTAGTGATTTGTTGGCCTATCCTGTCCTCTTTATTTTAAATGTAGGCATTCTTGGGGTTTATGAGTGCTAACCAACTGTTCATGGTGACTTTGAAGATAGCTTTGTATGTTGTTTAAGTAATAGGATAGCAATATGCTTTCTATATTGCAAATTAAGTCATATCACAAGAATTACCTAAATTTTCATCAATTACTGTCCTGATTTTATCAAAAGTTTCGAGTAACAAATTATTCAACACTGTTGCGTTACTCGTGAGTAGTTGGGATTACACATCATGAGAGCTTTTAAGGTTTCTTTTCTTGTTTCAATTGCCCTTATAATCCTCTTTATTCCCAGTAATGTTTTATCATAATGAATCCCTTTCAGCTGGTTTGATCTCTGCATTCGTTTCAGTCAGCAAGTCCGTGTTAGGCCACATTTTCATTTATGTTGTACAATGTTTGTCCTTCATATTTTACTTAAATTTCCCTCCGCTTATGTGTTTCCTAACTATCTGTGGTGCTTTATGTCTTTTAACAATTATTTTGATGTTCTGTTGAAGCAGTGGAAGGAATATTCCAGGAGTGTACAGACATTGCTTTCTAAGTCATCATTAAGAGAGAATATATTGCAAGGTAATGGGATGGTTGCAGATTGAGTTGTTTACTTGGACAAAAGAAATGACAAGATCATTTCTTCGATTTGCGCGGGTGGTATCTGAGAATGATTGAGTTATTTACTTGGACAGAAGAGATGACAAGATCATTTCGTCGATTTGCGCGGGTTGTATACGAGAATGATGCAAATTTGGGGAAACTAGCGATCGTTTGTTATGGCCCCTATTGTAAGTGAACCTAGGGGTAGGCCGCGTATGTATTCAAACAATAGAAGGAAAGGTGGTCGCCGTGTGGGTGGGGGGGAGTGGGTGGGGGGGGGGGGGGGGAGTTTATCGAGAGGCCGACGTGATGACCCTGCAGATGTTGATGGAGGATGTGGCATTGTTGATTCCGATACGCGAGGTAATATAACGTTTAATTATAGTTTGTATAGCTATGTATATGCAGTTGTTGATAGTGGAAGTGTTGGTGCAGTTCGATGTGGCCGTAAGGCTAAGTTCTTTTAATTAATTACTTGAGAAATGTTTGGTGTAGGGAATTAATATCTTTGTGTCTGGACTTTATGCTGGACTTTACCCAATGTAACAACATTAAGTAGTCACAGTAGGTTGCTGCAGCCAATGTAACAACATTAATTTGTCCCATTAGGTGGTAATACAATATTGTGGGTCCGTATTTGCTTGTTTCTCTACAACAAAATATTGAACATACACCCCCGTTTTTTTTGTTTTTTTTCTACTATTTTGTAATGAGAGTCGCGTTAGGTGTATAATGAGTGTCATACATAAAAAGTCCCGTTTAAGGCATACAAAAAGTAAGTAAATTTTATATACAAATTGTCTAGGACATTATTGGTGTGATTCCCATTATAATAAGTGTTCCATTTGCTATTTAATAGCCATCGTAAATATGTCTTATTAAACAATCAATTATAAAGATTGATAGGACACTTAAAAGAGTCCCAATACCTAGTCAAAATTCTGCTAGGCCTATTAAGGCCCTGTTTCTTAGCACAACTCATCCTACGCTTTGAGTCTCATTTTGAAATTAGGGATATTAAAATTTCATTGAGAATGTTAAAATGTATGTTGGAAATGTAAAAATATTTATTGCAAATGTAAAAAAACTTATTAGACATGGTGCACAACAATTATAAAATTAGAATAAGACTCAACATATGGTCTACGTTATGGTACCAAACAGAGCCTAAATGTGTCTTATGACACATTCAGGTGGCCAAAAACTTAATGGGAAACTTTAAAAAATGTGACTCTTAAATGTGTCATATAACACAATCAATTATAATACTTAACATGACCCTTAAAATAGTAAAAATTCAAGATAGTATAAAATAAGGCATATAAAATCGACAGAAAATGTAATTGCTAAGAATTGAACACTAGAGCTCAATAACACATCCACTAAATTGTATTCACTAGGACCAACCAAGATATACCAAGATTGTACACTTTGCTAACTTTTACAAATTTATATATATATATATATATATATATATTTTTGATTTAAAACAATAATTACACTTTGCCTACAAATGTTGTAACAATTTTAAGATGACACTACTATTTTCTTTTCCGTCCACCATTTTCAATACTGTTAATAATGCACCTTGTTTGGCTTATGGCCTAAATTATCATGATTCAATATTTGGGCTTTTGATATCCTACTTATACTATAACAACCTACTGAATTTGTCACGTACCTTTATGTGAATTAAATACCCCTTTGGATTTGAAATAGTTTTTCTTTAAAAATAAAATATAACATTTTACTATGTATTATTGATTATATTTCTAATATTAGATTGGGAAACATACATATTGATGATATATGTGCAGTTGGGTATAAGAGACGACCCGAGATTGATGTGCTATGTTTTCATACTAAGCATAATTACTGGTAGCTAACAAGAACAATGACATCATATAATACCTATTATAATCACCGCGAAATAAGTTACAGGAAACAACCCTGATTTCCGATTCAGTGGTTGGCTTAATAATATGCAAAGACGAACTCGAATCTATCCAGCATCGATTAAACGTTAGCGGTGCCGGTGAATTACGGGAAGCCGCCACCATCACAGAACAGTTACTGTTCATTTAGTATATTGTCATTGAGGTTGCCGCCCTATTCTCCCGCAGCGTCCGACATTATGATATGGAGTGGGTTCTTTAGTTTTCATCGTTTTTCAGTTTACAGCTATTGTTGGCCGTTTTAAAGCAAGCGAAGGAGTGTGTTTCAGTTTTGCTTTTATATTTATCAATTAAATTTACAATGTGGTATATATATACTGTGATATGTCAAGATTGCATATTCCCTTGAATAGCCTGGTGGTGTTGTATAAAAGACATGTTAATGGATGGCATCAAAATAAAACCAATTCAGAAGTGTATGTTGCAATACAACTACCGGACCAGTGTGTATTGGTTTATAACACTTACGATAAGCAAGTACCACATTACAAAAAGGCATTGAATATGAATCATCGTCATTACAATACCATGAACGAACGGTATGAGCAACTACCGTTCGTTTTAAAACAAAACATGGTATCACAACCGACTTGACTCGGCATACATTGATTTACAATACGTGTCAATACTTGCAAAACACCGACTAAGATACAAGTTCATAACCAACTGACGGATTTCATTGTCTAGCATTAGGCTGTCCGTTAAAAAGCAAAAGCAGGCTCTCATACTGCACAAAGCCATTAAAACTTATAATGCCACAAAAAGAGATCGGTATGTCCAGAACAACTCATCAACAGTATGAATCCCCCGAATGAGCAAGTGCCAATGTTATGGAACGTTTGCGTGATGTGAATCCGGTGACGTTTTGCTCTAGTTCACGCCTTGCAGTGTTGAGATCACTAAGCGCCAGCCTTGCACAATACTCTGCCCTAAGACCCGTCCTTACTCCCCGCTTCAAAGTTATGAAATTTAGAAATACCAACAATCCACAAATTCATAATTGAAAATCACCGCGAAATGCATAGTGTAAATATATTAAATTTACTGTTGAAACCAAAACCGTTTTCAAAACGAAACAAAAAGAACAGGCCCATCATCTTCACTTGATCTTATTCCAGCAGTATCTGCACCAAATGAAGACAGTGACAGTTAAGAGTCAGTGTGCATTCATAGGATTGCAACTCAAATTGACATTTTTGGCAACATATTTATATTACCCACTTATGTCGAACAAATTAATGTTTACAAGATTAAACAATAACATCATGGGATTTATCACAACGGTTAACAGTTACATGGACATATTTTTCAGTGAAAAAATATCTATACCTCCAGTGGGCGAACACACGATATGGGCGGCAACGTCTGCGGCGGAACTATCTCCAACATCAGGAAAGGGGCCCATAACGTAACCATCTCCAACTGCGCATGTTGCAGTGAGGCTACAGAAGTTGGGATCCATCGAACCGTGTATATCCGCTAGGAGGCAAAAAGCAAGCGTGTTAAGGGGGCAAGGAATATACTTAACTAATTACTGTTTTAGGGTTGTGAAGTATCTGGGTTATTTAGAAATTGTATCTCGCTTTAGAATACAAAAGAAGAAGAAGTGTCTGATGTCATCTTTCTTTATGTAGATAGAAACCAATGAAACACTTTACTGGGAATATCTAGTTCGTGGAAGAAGACAAGAATAGAGGGAGGGAGGCTAAAGAAGGGGGCCTGGGGGATTTGTAAGTGAGAGAAATAAGAATGTATTGTTCGGGAAATACGGGCCCCATTAATAGGGGTGGTGGTGGGGGCGTTGTCAGTGAGATAATTTTCCCAACTCATCTTTATCCGCTGATATGGTTTTTTGGATTTTTTTTACCTTCCTTTTTTAGAAGGACAGCCACGGTAATAAGATGTGGAGATTTTTTAAACTTCCCAATGTGTTCATTGAAAAGATCAAATGGTTGTATTTACGTATGTGGGTGAGAATAAGTAATATTATAATCACGATGATGATTTAATTAATTAAACTGTAGTTATAAGAAGACGTGTATGTTTATAAGAAGACGTAGCGTATTATCACTGTATGGCCGGCTAATTGATAGATTAATTTTTTGTCTTTCATTTTTTCTTGCATTAGATGGCTTAAAATGAGTAGGGCTGAAAACGAAATCGAACGGGCACAAATAAGATCGATTTCGGAGCGATAAAAACGTTCACGAACATGATTTTTATGCTCGCTAATAAACGAAACCGATTCATAAAAAAGTGCTGAAATATCGTTAATGTTCGCGAACATGCTCGATTACAATATTAACTCTATAATATAACTGAAATAATTATATACAATATTAAAAGTTTTAATAATACAAATAATTAAATCTTTATATATATTTATATGTACATATATCATTACATGAAGTTAAATGAAATTTTGATTTTTATCTAATTTGATATAGTATATTAAACTAACTAAACATTATGTAATAATTTGTGATGTAATGCGAGTTAGAAACTACACGAATGTTCATAAACAAGTTCAACTAAGCATCATAATAAATAAACAAAAACGAATAAAATAATAAACTCAATACATAAATAAAAATAAATAAACACGTCAAAATTCGTACGAAGTTAACATCAACCCTACTTTGCCCGAGCATGATTCAATTGGCCATCAAATGCGCTATACCACAAACTTACAACATCGCTAATAATAGCGGATGATATTACATGGGACCCACTTGTGGTTCAGATGTGAGCTTACAACATCCTTTCACGATACAAGAGGCCACGCAAAACGAACGCTACAGTGCGGAAATGTTCAACTGCCGTCAATTTTTTCGTGGGGACAAAAGGCAAAGTTGGAGTACACCCCCTACCCCTATAGTTGGGGCTAACCAAAACTACTCACCCGAACATCATGTAAATACACCGATACCCCAGCCAGATTCATGACACTTTATCCCTCTAAGTGAATAAAGTCATCGATATGGACGAGGAGTATTGATATGCGCGTACCAAATTTAGTTGTCGAAAGTTATTCTATTGATATGTGCGTACCAAATTTGGTCGTCGGAGGCTATTCTAATGATACAATTCCGAAATAAGTTGACGGGCTTTCTCTTTCACCAAGTCAGTTGAATACGGTTTAATAATTTTTATTAAGCTACAACGAAAGGCAAATATTCCACAAAGAAAATTAGACGCAGCAGTATGATAAACAAATGGGGTTTAGAAGTGTAAATGTTTAAGGAAGATCGTATTAAATTTGGAAAAGCATATTTATATTTTAATTGTGGATTTGTTGTGTAACACAGTGGATGATGTTTATAAAGTATGGTGTGTAAAAAGAATCAATGAATACTTTCGCACAGGGAAAAAAGTTTAACCGTAATTAAAATACAATAAAATGTAAATAAGGGAGTCATAACTATAGTTAAGTTAAGATGGAAATATCAATCTTTGACAGAATAAGGGATTATGAAATGGTTATTCCGAGCACGGACGTAACGAGATATCGCAATAACAATTAGTGAAAGGTTCGTACCATTCAAATTTCGGGGTCAATTTATAGAGAATTTAGAAAATATCTGTAATAGACAACCTATTTCGATTTTTGATTCAGATAAATATTAATGCCTTCGATGTAATATATTAGTTTACGCAACGAGATTAGTAAGATCTAGCGGGAAACATGATTCGTCAACTAAAGTTTTTATAATATTAAATATTTGTTTTATAAATAAATTAGTACAGGTCTACAGGATGATGACAATTTGAACCGAGGTTGATCAACAAGTATAGAAGCTAATCATTCCATATAGTATGTGGTTAGGGGGGATGTATGCGCGGTGATTGATTTGACACAGGCCGGTGGGTTGGGAAATGTGATTTTGTGGTGAGGAAATTGCATTAGACACGCCAGGACTGAAATCTTGATATACTCCGACCAGTATCCTAATAACTACTGACAAGTGCCCCGGTTGTAGGGGTGATAACGAACAGCGGATCTTTAATATGTTCATTTATTTATCGAAACTAAAATCTTATTTAAGTTCGTTTATTTATTAATTGAGTTTAGTCGAGCTTGTTTCTGAATATTTATATATAAGTTTTATCTCGTAGTAACTAAAAAATATAGCTTATTTGTGAACATTGGTGTGCGTTGTATCTAGCATAAAATAACAAATAATTGTATCTTATTCGAGAAGGATTCGTGTGGGTATTACCTTCCATTAACTAATAAAAAATTATAATATTTGATTAATTTAATATAATAAATTAACTTATATAAAAATTAAAATTTAATAGAACTCCTACCTTGATATATATTTACATATAACTGTATGTAAAGCTTGAATTATTTGTATTATTTAATATTTTAAAATTGTACATGCTTATTTTATTTATATTATACAGTTACTATATTAATCGATCATTTTCACGAATGTTAACGAGATTTCAAAACCTTGTCCGTGTTCGTTTATTATCGAGCCTGAAAATAATGTTCGTTATCGATCTTATCGAGCCGAGCACAATACTATTTGTAAAAGTACGTGTTCGTTCTCATTCCTACACTTGTGTAACAAAGAGTAAGGATATATTGGGTGTTTTTCTTGTAGGGGAAAAAAAAAATTTAAATAACGAGAAATATTAACAAAATAGAAGTTTATACATATGTTTTTTTTTTAACTAACCATTAAAGTTGTGCAATTAAAATAGTTTACATTTTGATCGGACAAAAATTTAAAAGGCAGTGGGAACTCAAACATATGTTTTATAAAAGGAAAAAAAAGTGTATAGAATTTGTAAAATGTCATTATAGTAATGGTGTAAAATTATCACAAACATATAAAATGTGTTCAAACTTTCGGAAAAAATTAGTGGGAGAACTGAATATTCACGGTGCAGTTTGGCAATTTTATTTTATTTTTTTACAAAACAAAAAACGTAAAATTATTTTGCTTAATTTAGGTCTAATAATAATTTATTTAAATATAACTTTAACGTAAGTAAAAAACATTGTAGTCTCCTATTTTCATTATTTTTAATTGTATTATTAAATTTAGTTGTTATTATTATTTTTTTTCAACTCTAAGTATTTGACATAAGATAAAAGAAAATAGCAAGACATTAATTACTAAAATAGGTAAATATGCAATTAACGAAACAACAAAATAAGTTAACATTTGATTTATAATAAAGTAAAAAATACTTGAAAACTAGTTAATTATCCGTTTTACCAGATAAAAAAGATATAAATTAGTTTACATCGAACTTTTTTATTACAAAATATATTTTTTTAAATAAACTTTTCTGCTGATTCTTATGGAGTAAGACTTAAATATATATTTATCCATACAATTATATATAACATTTTAAGGATCAAATTTACTTAAATTACATTTAAACATCAAATTAAAAATATGCAATCATACCAAAAACTACTTAAACATAAATAAAATAGTCAATATATATAAATTTTTCTGTGGGGGCACATGGTACGATTTAAAATTTGAGACAAAATTAAATATATATTTTAAAGTATTGTGGGGTAGGCAGTAGGGGCACTTGCCCCCACCCTGCCTCCGCCTATGACCACAGGTTCATCAAATAAATACATGATTTTTAAAAAGTAAAAAAATAAGGATCTTGGTATACTAAATAAAATTATAGTATAATACTTTTTCTTTTGAGCTAATATTTATACGTGCGCAAGGAATAAACAAATTCACCTGGTAAAAATTGAACGTATTCAAATAATATACGCCCTATTTTCCTTTTAAAAGTATATTTTGTAATATTAAAAATAGTAATATATAGTGCCTTTTAAATTAAATGAATAGACTAATAATTTATGTAAATTAAAATGAGCCACACAAAATATACTACAGTACATAAATAAATTAAAGAAAACTTAGATTAATTAGATGGGTAAAAGTAGGCTTGCGTAGTGTGAAATCAAACCCTGCTGTAAATAGAGTAACACATGGTCAAGAAAGATATGGAAAAGGCCAAAAAAAAGGGAAATAGGAAGCTGACATCGTATATGAAAAGCAGATATGAGATAGATTGACATGATGAGGACGTGGGTGAAGATTTTTTAACTGCGCAGATCTGTTTGACGTGATCGGGTAGTGTGATACGCTTACGTTTTCCATTGTTGATGTGGATGTTTTGTAAGGGAAGCGTGTTATTACCAGTTGTGAAAGGATTTAGGGGTTTCCCCCAAACGACATTGTATGTCGGCCTGTTCTTTTTTATCGTTTTGAAAACGATTTTGAAAACAAGTTTTGAAAAATAGTTTTATAATGTAAAAAGTGTATTGAAAATATAAAAAGTAAATGCTGAATAGTAAAAAGTTGTATTAGAAATGATGAAATATGATTAAAATATATTAAATTTACTGTTGAAACTAAAACTGCTTTCAAAACAGAACAAAAAGAACAGGCCATGTTGTATCATTTTCAATAATTATGAAGTATTTACAAATAAGTTTCCGAATTTGGATTGACTACTCCAAAAAAATCAAATAATAAGGATTTTTTATTTGATATTATTGAGAAAATTGAAGATAGTGAAATAAAGTCTGAATATTTGAAAAAATTAAAATCTTTAGTCTTAGATACTGAAACTACTCCAAAAATTTCAGAACCATTTAGTTTATCAAAGTTAGTTGATAAATTTGAAAAAACAAGTAAGTTTCAAAAAATTGGAAAAACTAATGATCTTTATGAGGAAATAACAAAATTAAAAAAGGAAATGAATGAAATAAAGTCGAATTAACTAAACTAAAAATAAAAGATTTAGAGTTGGTGTGAAGCCCATCTGCAAAGTTGCGCTGCACTTTGAGATGGGCTGTGGTGGTTCATATAGATGATTATGGAAAAGAGTTTTGCGGACGCAATAAATTTCTCTTAGTCCTTATTGCAGTGGAATATAAAATAAAAAATCTTGTTTCTAAACAGATTTTTGCTAGATGGCAAGCAATTTTATCTGTTTTCGATTTTAATATTGAATTTATCAAAGGTTCATCTAATTCTTTACCTAATTTTCTTACTCGTGAATTTCTTACAGGAAAACAAAATGTCGTAAATCCATTAAGGTAATGGTAGTGACCGCACAAAGTGCAGTGCACTGTTAACTAGCTATTGTCTTCTTTCAATTTGCATTCTTCGACATGGTTAATAAGAAAATAGTCGAGCTTACCAACTGCTACTGCACACAGATTATAATTTACTCCAGGAAATAAAGAAGAGAATGGAGGAGTAAAATCGAACCTTGTATTAATGAGTGTGAAAGAAATACAATGATGGAATGGAAGTTTACAAATGAAAATATGGAAGAAGAAAATGTTTCGTAAGAGAATGAGGGTGATTTTGGCTTAAAGCTTTCAACCGATCACCCTAAACCCTTTGATACCAAAATAAACCCAAGAAATAAAGAAGAGAATGGAGGAGTAAAATCGAACATTGTATTAATGAGTGTGAAGGAAATACAAAGATGGAATGGAAGTTGACAAATGAAAATATGGAAGAAGGAAAATGTTTCGTAAGAGAATGAGGGTGATTTTGGCTTAAAGCTTTCAACCGATGCCCTCAAACGATGGATGCCTTCTCCATTTATGAGTGACAGAATAAACTGCATTTAATTTTTGCTTTGAGTCCATCTTCATTTGAAGTCCGAGATCTTGAGTCCGCCGCCCTGCGTCATTGAGTGCGTCACTGCATGCATTATTTAGTACCTGTAATTTTACTAAAATGCCCCTTTAATTATTTTTGCGGGTCTTTTATACCTTTTTTTTTTTTTTTTTACAACATATCAAATGGATCCTGAGCTAAAGGTCCCCCGAAAGGATCATCAGAATCTGAAAGATTAACGACTGGGATTTTTTCTTCTTTTTCTAGTTTTTTCATTGTTTTATACATTTGATAAAAATTTTTAAAGTCTTCATCATCATTTTCTTTTTGAGTTCGTTCTGGAGTGCGAGCAGTTGAGTCTTGTGAAGATTGGGTTATTTGAGTAAGGTGCTGCTGAAGCAACCTGTCAGGAACTGGAGTGGAAGATTGAGCAATTGGAGTGGTGGATTGTGCCTTAGCGGGAGTATCATGAGAAATTGATGGCGATGGATTAGCCTTTGAAGCATCTTTGACTGCTTTTTTGAGTGTCGGAATAGATTGAAGATAACTGAGAACCAAATCGGGTCCACAATTATCGCTGTTGTAGTTTGTCCACCATTTAATGCGGAAATCACGGATGAGTGCACATGGGCGACCCTGAGTGATTGGCTTGATCTGAAAACTCCAAGCAAAAATCCAAGGAACCCTGAACTCTGCATGGAAAGCAATTGGAATACGAAAACCCAAACGAGAAGACATGTTTCTCGCATAGATTTCCAAGCATTTTTCCGCCATTGGAGTGTAAATCTGATTAGTAGGACCAAAGTAATCCCACCAGTCAAAGAACCAATCAAGAAAATTAGTTTTTTTACAGTTTGAAGAAAAATTAATAAACCATGAGTGATCAAAACCTCTGTAGTAAAGAGCCCGAGACCAGGCGAGAATATAGTCGAAGTAATTAAATCCATCTGGAGCATAATTATGGAGAAGGAGTGTCGTGTGTGAATTGAGTCAAATTCTCTGGGATGACGAATATTTTTTATTATAAACTTTGAGTAGGAAATTCGCTCTGGATTATTTTTATCTGGAATATGAGTGATGTCAACAGAATTAGTATCGACAAGAATGAGTTCATAGTATGTTTGAGTTTTGGAGATATCATCAGCAAACCATTGACAATTTGGCAAAAATAATCGTTGAGTAAAGTTTTTGAGAGTGGGAATATCTGGTGGAGTAGTATATGGAGTTTGGACAAGATATTCAAATTTGGTTTTGGTCACATAAGGAGTAGCAGATGGTTTTTGAATTGGAGTATTTTGAAGTTTAGCAGAAGAAGTCTGAGCAGCATGAATATATGTGAGTGGAGGAAAATCTGGAATTTTAGTAGTTGGAGTGAGGGGTTTGGGAATCACTTCCCTTTTCATTTCATAGTCTTTTACGGATTTTGGAGTGGGTGGAGTAAGTGCAGAAGCCGCCGGGGCTTTTCCCCGATATTTAAACGACATTTTGTTTTCCTGTCAGAAATTCACGAGTAAGAAAATCGGGTAAAGAATTAGATGAACCTTTGATAAATTCAATATTGAAATCGAAAACAGATAAAATTGCTTGCCATCTAGCAAAAATCTGTTTAGAAACAAGATTTTTTACATCTTTTTGCAAAATTTCTTTTGCTGACTTGCAATCTACACGAAGTAAAAATTCTTTATTGTATAAATCATCTTGAAATTTTGAAATACACAAAACGATTGATAAAATTTCCTTTTTAACTGTTGAGTAATTTTTCTGTGGTCCTAACCAGACACCTGAATGATATCTAACTAACTGTTCATGAGTAGACTCTTGTAATCGTTGTTTCAATATACCCCCATACCCAATGTCAGATGCATCAGTCTCAACAATCATGAATGCATGTGGATGAAGAATGCCTAAACATAGAAGTGTCTTGATTTTCTCCTTTATTTCTTTTACAATATTGGTATGCACATTAGTCCATGCCGGTGGTTCCTTTTGAAGTCGCTGGAATAAAGGAGCACACAAAATTCGTAATTTTGGAAAAAAATCAGAAATATAATTTAAACAACCAAGAAATCGTTGCAATTGGTTTTTATCTTTAATTTCATCTAGAAATTTATTAGTAAAATCCAAAGATCTTTGGATAGGTTTTATTAGTCCTAAATGAATATCATGACCTAAAAATCTAACTTTTGTTTGAAACAATTTTATTTTAGTTGCTGATAAAACTAGACCATTTTTCTTTATTACATAAAAAATAATATTTAAATGCTTAAAATGCTTTGCTAATGAGTCAGAAAAGACCAAAATGTCATCAATATAAACAATAACAAAGGATGAGTAATCGTTAAAAATGTCATTCATAATTATCTGAAATTCGGAGGGTGCATTTTTTAAACCAAACGGTAAAACGTTCCATTCATAATGACCGAATGGTACCGTGAATGCAGTTTTATACCTGTCTTTTTCAGCGATTTGAATCTGCCAATATCCAGATTTTAAATCAAATTTGGAGTAAATTTTTGCTAATACCAAACGATTGAGTAAATCCCGTTTGTTTGGAATTGGATACCGAATCCATTGAAGTACCTTATGAAGTGGTTTATAATTAATAACTAATCTTGGAATACCTCTTTCTTTTTCGTTTTGATTATTGACGTAAAAGGCTGGACAACTCCATGGAGATTGTGATTTTCTAATTAGTGACTTTTCTAAAAGAATATGTATTTCTTTTTTACAAAATTCTAATAATTCAGAATTCATTTGGATTGGTCTAGCCTTAGTCTTTATCATTTTTTCATCAAAATCTTTTTCATATGGTAAGTTTACCACATGCTTTTTACGGTCCCAAAATGCACTGGGATGATCGGAACAAATACTGGATTAAAATTTTTCCTCTAATTCTTTTATTTTTCTTTGAGTAGTAGTTTGTTGCAACTGTTCTTCAATTTTTGCAAAACTTAGTTCTTCTTTTAAAAATATTATTGACTTCTTTTTTTACTGTAAAAGATGAATTTGCTTATAAATTGAATTTGACTGTAATAAATCCATTTCTATTTGTTTAGTGGGATGAATAAATGGAAACCAAACTTTATTTTCTAAAATTTTTGTATAAATACCTTCAGTAGTCTTTTTAAAAGGAGTTATTTGGAATAAAAATGGATTTCCCAGAACGACATCGTAAGAAATATTTTCTAAAATCAAAAATGAATGTTTTATACAGTAATTATCTTGACAAACAAAACCATTTGGAAGTTCTTTTTTAATTTTCATAGGAGTACAATTTGTTGCAAGTAATTGTTCTCGAGACCTAGACAAATAAATATTTGAAATTATACCTGACCGTATGCAAGACTGATCAGCTCCACTGTCAATCAAGGCAACCACAGTAGTAGAAAAATCCCCCACGCCTATAGTGACAAAGGAATACCATTTTTTCATATTTACTTTATTTAATACATTTAAAAATTGTTCATCTTTTGGTTCTTCCTCAGAAATTTTTAATCCTTTACCTGAGGATTCTGGAGTGTCTTGAGTAAAATTACTATCCTGTTTTTTGATAAGTAACTGAGTTTCCAACTCTAAATCTTTTATTTTTAGTTTAGTTAATTCGACTTTTATTTCATTCACTTCCTTTTTTAATTTTGTTATTTCCTCATAAAGATCATTAGTTTTTCCAATTTTTTGAAACTTACATGTTTTTTCAAATTTATCAACTAACTTTGATAAACTAAATGGTTCTGAAATTTTTGGAGTAGTTTCAGTATCTAAGACTAAAGATTTTAATTTTTTCAAATATTCAGACTTTACTTCACTATCTTCAATTTTCTCAATAATATCAAATAAAAAATCCTTATTATTTGATTTTTTTTGGAGTAGTCATCATATTAATGGTTTTTTGTTTACATTCGCAAAAGTCCTTTTCATCATCCGAGGAAGATGTATCAGAAGAAAATTGAATATTTTTGTCATCCGAACTATTAATTAGTAAAGACATTAGTTTATTTTTTAATTCTTGTTCTTCAGAAAATAAAGAATTAATTTTCTTTTCTGTTTTACAGTTTGGACTAATATGACCTATTTTACCACATTTAAAACATTTTAAATTCTTTTTATTTGAAAATCGTTTTTTCTTTTTATAAAACTTTTTATTTTCTTGGAAATCATTATTTTTGTAATTTCGTGAATATCTAGGTTTTTTATAATTACTTTTATGCTTTCTAAATTTCCTATTTTCTTTTGAAGGAGCTTTTATACCTGTGATGCCGAATGCTTGACAGAAAGAGCCCATCTCTTTGCATTCCGAGCCATATTTGTTCTGAATTCTGAGATCCTGACATAACTGTAGTCCTTCTCTTTTAATAAAAGCAAATAATTGTCCAAAAGAAATGTTAGAAAAATCAATATGATCTGTTCCAATTTCTTTTTGAAGATTTGTCATTACTCTTTTGAAAATAAAGCTGGTAAACCAGTAATAAATTTTTCTTTCCAGAAGGCAGAACCGCAATCTGAGCGTCTCATGACTTGAGTTAAAAACATATCTTTAATCTGTTAAAGTTGGACAACGTAAATTAGTAAGGAAAATTTTTGTACTAGCTAATTCTTCTTTTGAATTTCCAATGAAATGAACTGAAATAGCATAAATAAGAAATTCACTACCATTTGGGACTTGGACGTATTCATCATTTTCATCTATCTGCTCAGTAGTATGATTAATGACTGTTAACTTTTCATCATTAGTTAAATCATTATCCCACCATCCTTTTAATTGACCTGTGAATCCAGAAATTAAACAAAAAGCAATATGAGATTCTTCAGCATTAGTTTTTGCTTTATAAGCTAATCTTGTCATACCCATTTCTTGGAGTGTATTGAGAATTTCGTATTCGGATTTTCCATCTATATTCCATTCATATAAAGAACTACCATCATAATTTTTAGCGATAAATTGAGATCTTTCTTCAAAAAGGATATCTGGAGGACTTGGACGAGAGTAGTAATTCCTAGTTGGACCAGATTGCCATTTTCTATCAGTATTTCTATTATATTTATTTGGCTTCCTATAAATCTTGTTAAGTTCTAACGGGGCTTGATTATCAAACTGTGTTTCTACGAGATTTATTTGATTTTCTAATTTTTCATTAGAAGATTCTAAAGAACTTGACTCATCAGATTGAGAATCTAAATATGGAGTAGTTTGCTCTATAGTTGAGATTCGTTTTGAAGAACTTGGATCAGAATACTTAGGGGCTAAAGAAAGCTTCTTTTCAAATTCTCGTGATAAATTAGAAACTTGAAAAAATGGTTTTGCCGTTTCTACCGGAAATTTTTCTTTTGGTTTTATTGTTTCTAGTTTTGTAGAAATCAAATCGACTTGGTTTGCAATTGTTTGTAAAATCTGATTTGTATAATTGTTTTGTTGGTAAACCCTTTTAAAATCATCTGAATCAATTTTTTTTCAGTCCTTTCTTTTCCTTGCTTAAATGGAGAAGCAGTAATACTTCCTTCCGAAGTTGAAATAGTAAAAGCTGATAATGGAGGATGTATTGAAGTAACTACTTGCCCTGAATTTAAATTCCATTTCTTATATAAATTTGTTTGAACTTCAATGGTTGGAGTTTCATTAAATTTTTTCAATTTTTCTTTTTGCAAAAAGTAATCTAACCATTTAAAGAAAGGAAAATTGAATCTTAATTTTTCAACTTCTTTTACCCATTCTGAAATTAATTTATCTTGACATCTTTGATCTAGATTTTGGAACCATAGTTTTTCTTTTTCATAATTTTCATTTTGAAAATCTTGTTTTAATAAATCAAAATTTATTTTGAATTCTTTATTTAAAACCAAAATTTCTGACATTCTCATTTGGGATTGAGTTGGGGATTCTGGAGAAGAAGGCCTACGAGGAGGAGGAACTATATCTGGCATAGGAGCTTTGAATTTAAGTTGAGTATCCTGACGATTAGAAATAGGCTCCTGAGAACTAGTAGAAGGATCAGAAAAGGAGTACCTTGACCGTCCTGAAAAAGAGTACCTAGGAGGAGGAGGAGCTCTAGAAGAACTTGGAACATCTTCTTCGTTTGGAATCCTGGAAGATGCTGACCTGTAAGAACTAAAAGAAGATGATGGATAAACAGGAGTAGTGTTAGGAAAACGAACTAAAAGTTCACTATCTGAATATTCTTCAATTATTACTGGTCCAGATTGTCTTGTTTGTTCAATTGGTTCTTGTTTTGGTTCTGGTCTGTCAATGAGGAATTCCCGAGAGATTGTTATTTGATCCCATGGTAAAAGCTGAAGTGTTTGAGTTCTTGTCAATGTTCTATCTGAATTTGTAGTCACAAAGACCGATTGATCTCGATCTGAAATTGGTAGTCTTAAGGCAGTAGGAATCATAGATTTCATTAGTTTAAAATATATACGATAAACAAGAGTAAAATTCATTGATGGTTGTTCAATTTTACTTCGATCCAAATGAATATCTAGAATTAAAGATTTTAATATGAGTGGATCAAATAAACAGATTGAGTAATCTGGAGTACAATCAATACGAACTGTACCATTACAAGCATTAGTTTGAATCATCGCAAGTAATGAGTCATTGTAATTTATCATTCTATCATCACTTAGTGCAAGAAATAATGGAACATCAACTCCTCTTCTTTGGAGTGGATGAACAGCTACTTGAATTAAGCCAAAATGTAAATAATTATATCCTTGATTTAAATAATTATTTATAGCCATTCGTGAAAGTAGTGGTATTGTAGATTTTCTTTCATGTAGTGGAAGAGCTTCTTCATAAAGTTTAATTGAGTATGCTTTTGAAAATTCTAGTACACCAATATGATATATAGATCTAAATGAGTATGATGGAAGTATTTGATTAATTGGAACGCCTAAATTTGTTTGAATTTCATGACTTTGTAAAACTCTAGAAGTGCGGGTTGCTCTAGTACTGGAGTCACCAAACAAAAATCTTCGAACATTATTCGCCATTTTTAAAACTTACTTGATTAATGCAGATGAATGATGCAGGATGAATGCAGACAGCTATCGGGAACACGGGAACACCTGCCGGGAACACCACCTAAGGCTTACCAACGGACTCACGACTTACCAACGCTAGGATGAATGCAGTCGTGATGCAGAATGAACCCACCAAAATCAAGATAACCTTTAAAAATTTTGAAATTGTGTAGGAAAACTTTTGAATAAATGGCTCTGATTAGTTTAATCAGAGCCATTTATTCAAACCTAAAAAATACTAAGACTATTTGATTTATAATAAAGTAAAAAATACTTGAAAACTAGTTAATTATCCGTTTTACCAGATAAAAAAGATATAAATTAGTTTACATCGAACTTCTTTATTACAAAATATATTTTTTAAAATAAACTTTTATGCTGATTCTTATGGAGCAAGACTTAAATATATATATTTATTCATACAATTATATATAACATTTTAAGGATCAAATTTACTTAAATATATATTTATCCATACAATTATATATAACATTGTGGGGTAGGCAGTAGGGGCACGTGCCCCCACCCTGCCTCCGCCTATGACCACAGGTTCATCAAATAAATACATGATTTTTAAAAAGTAAAAAAATAAGATCTTGGTATACTAAATAAAATTATAGTATAATACTTTTTCTTTTGAGCTAATATGTATACGTGCGCAAGGATAAACAAATTCACCTGGTAAAAATTGAACGTATTCAAATAATATACGCCCTATTTTCCTTTTAAAAGTATATTTTGTAATATTAAAAATAGTAATACATAGTAACTTTTAAATTAAATGAATAGACTAATAATTTATATAAATTAAAATGAGCCACACAAAATATACTACAGTACATAAATAAATTAAAGAAAACTTAGATTAATTAGATGGGTAAAAGTAGGCTTGCGTAGTGTGAAATCAAACCCTACTGTAAATAGAGTAACACATGGTCAAGAAAGATATGGAAAAGGCAAAAAAAAAGGGAAATAGGAAGCTGACATCGTATATGAAAAGCAGATATGAGATAGATTGACATGATGAGGACGTGGGTGAAGGTTTGTTGGCAAAATCCTAAAGTTTTTTTAACTGCGCAGATCTGTTTGACGTGATCGGGTAGTGTGATACGCTTACGTTTTCCATTGTTGATGTGGAGGTTTTGTAAGGGAAGCGTGTTATTACCAGTTGTGAAAGGATTTGGGGGTTTCCCCCAAACGACATTTGTGAGCCTGTTCTTTTTCATCGTTTTGAAAACGATTTTGAAAACAAATTTTAAAAAATAGTTTTATAATGTAAAAAGTGTATTGAAAATGTAAAAAGTAAATGCTGAATAGTAAAAAGTTATATTAGAAATGATGAAATATGATTAAAATATATTAAATTTACTGTTGAAACAAAAATCGTTTTCAAAACAGAACAAAAAGAACAGGCCCCGTTGTATCATTTTCAATAATTATGAAGTATTTACAAATAAGTTTCCGAATTTGGATTCATTAAAAAAAAAAAACCCCCGATTCAATTGTTGATGTTGATATTAAAGAAAGTGGAGTTCGATTCTTCAATCTAAGGGGAGGAGAATAGAGTATAAATAAATTGGAGATTACGACATTATGGAGGGTGTACGTTAATTATTAAGAGGAAAAACTTTATATCTATCATTTGCGAGTAGTGATTTCACAAGGACAACGTATAGGGCCTATTCTTTTGTGGGTTTGAGACCCGGTTCTGAGTTTTTAGGTAGAGACCGAATGGGTTGAGACCCAGAACAAAGAAACGTCGTTCTCAGACCCGGGTCCGAGCACACAAATTCCACCACCACCCGGTCCGCCCTCCCGCCGCGTCGCCGCCGCGTCGCCCCACCGCCGGCGGCCCAAAACCTAAATCCCCAAAATCAACTTCTTCTTTTTCTTCTTTTTTTTTCTGTTTCAATCAAACCCATTTGCTACGTTGTTGGAAGTGCTGGAAGCAAAGAAATGAAAGCGATTTACATCTGGGACGTTAACAAGCTCACAAGCAAGAGATTGCCCAATGAGGAGCTCGGCCTCGATGAAATTGAAAACCCCGAAAATGGCCGCAACCAAGATTCGCTCCTGGCCGTTGACTGAGAAAAGTGGCTGTGCAACGGCGGATGAGAAGCTCTGGATGATGAAATGCCGGCGATGATAAATCAAGATTTAGTGGAGGCGACGGATGAAGACTTGGAGGTGGTCGATCCGTCGTTCATCACGAATGGGTTTGTGATTAATTGTGGAAGAAGAAGAAGAAGAAGAAGAAGAAGAAGAAGAAGAAGAAGAAGAAGAGGAGGAGGAGGAGGAGGAAGGGAAGAATTGCGAAGAAGAAGAAGATAGCACCGGGAAGAAGAAGAAGAAGAAGAAGAAGAAGAAGAAGAAGGAGGAGAAGGAAGGGAAGAAGAAGAAGAAGAAGGAGGAGGAAGGGAAGAAGAAGAAGAAGAAGACAGCACTGGGAAGAAGAAGGAGAAGAAGAAGAAGAAGAAGAAGAAGTGGGTGGCACTGCGGCGGCGGGAGGAGGTCAGCGGCGGCGGAAGGGCGGCGGGGAAATTGGGAATTGGGTTTGAGAACTGGGTTTGAGAATTGGGTAAAGAACATGGGGTTGGGCTAAATTTTGGGTTGAGACCCAAAAAAAAGTCAGACCTGGGTCTCAACCCGGGATAAAGAACAGACCCATAATCTTAATATTTTAACTTTTAACTTCAAAAGTAGTAGCAGTTTTTTATAATCCTTTTTCCTTATCAAAATTCAATTATAGGACTTACTTGGCGTGTGTATATATATTGGCCAATTAGTTTTCTTGTCCAAGGATGTGGAGCTGTAGTAGTTTTTTTTTTTTTTTTTTATGTAAAATGAAGTTCCCAGAGCTTTCGTATATTTTCAACCTTAATCTAGATGTTTTGAAATAAGTACAACACATGCCGCTTAATGTTGCCTAATGTAGCATGTCTATATGTGTGTGTCATATTGTAACATGTTAGATATATAGTTATAATAAATTTATGGTAATAATAGATTTATGATAGTAATAGGTTTAGTTTTCTTATTGGATTAGGGTAGACTAGTTCGTAGTTCTATATATACTCTTGTTTGCCCTATTTGGGACGGGATGATTCAGTCAAATTGTTTAGTTGTTCTATTGAAATTATAAGTTTGATTGTTCTTCTTTTTCCCTGTTTGTTCTTATTCTTTGACAATTCTTAACATGGTATCAGAGCTAAGGTTGGAAATTGAAAAACCGAAGAAGAAGAGAAAGAAAAAGAAGAAGAGGAAAAAAAAATTGCTTCTTCGGTTATACTGAGTTTGCGATTTGGTTCGAATAAAATTTGCAATTTGCTTCAGTTTTTGATTGAGTTGTGTTTTGCTTTTGGTTTTGGCCGCGGAGGATTCTTGCGATGATGATTGGAGTTGCCGTGCATTAATTAGGTAATTGAATTTGTTTTTGAACTTGGTAGACACTTTGGCTGAAAGAAATCTTAGTTTCTTGAGAGTTTTTTCAACCAAATTCAAATGGAACTACCGATTTGGATTTATCCAATTACTGTTTGGCTCTCCTTTTTCGGTTCTGCTGAATTGATTTCATTCTTAAATATGGGTCAATTTTCGAGGGCAACATATTTGAGAAATTGAGCCCTTTGTGCCGGGTTGGTAGCCGCGCATGAAGGAATGTATCGGACTAGGAAAATTATCATTGGAGCATCAAAGCTTTGAGCTCGGGCGTAGATTAAAGCTGAGACTTGGCAACGAGGGTTAGGTTATCGATTTGGGAATTCTTCTCAGATTTATCCGAGCCCTCAAGGCGTCGGGAGGCTAGGATGAATTGGGTCTGAAGCGGGTCTGCATCGTGGGTTTTGTGGGCTGTGAGGAATGGAGACGGTCACTACCGGTATTCAGTCTGGGTCAACGGCGATATTGCGGTTCGGTCATCAGAGCGACTTGAACTGTTTTGAGCCTATGGCCGCGCTGTTCTGGAAGTGGGTTGCCTTCCGGGTAGGTCAAGCTATCGGGTCGGGTCGGATGAATTGGGTCTGAAGCGGGTCTGCATTGTGGGTTTTGCGGGCCTAAGAGAAACAGAGAGGATGCGCTCAACAAGTTTGTTGGGCCAAGATGAACAATCCAGCCTAGAGAGGGTTGGGATTGGGTAATGGGAAACTTGGTTTTGGAAAGAATTTGGTAATTTGAACAGTCGACTTCGTTTGGTGGCAATTTGGGCAGTCGACTGTAACTTTGGGCGGCGCGACGGAGATTTCCGATAGTCGCATTTGTGAGAGGTCTGCTTTGGGTGGTGTGGCGGAGGTTTCCGTCAATCGCAGTTGAGGCTTCTCTGAATGTTTTGTTTCCGGCGGCGTGGCGGAGGTTTACGACAGTCACGTTTGTGTCTTCTTCTGTTTCTGGCGGCGTGGCGAAGGTTTTCGACAGTCGCATCTGTAATTTCTAGGTTCGTTTATCCTTAGCAAACTCTCGTTGACTCGATTCATCGTGAATGTGAGAGGAGATGTTAGATATATAGTTATAATAGGTTTATGGTAATAGTAAGTTTATGGTAATAATAGATTTATGATAGTAATTGGTTTAGTTTCCTTATTGGATTATGATAGACTAGTTCGTAGTTCTATAAATACTCTTGTTTGCCCTATTTGGGATAGAATGATTCAGTTATATTATTTAGTAGTTCTATTGAAATTATAAGTTTGATTGTTCTTCTTTTTCCCTGCTTGTTCTTCTTCTTTGACAATTCTTAACATAACACAATCAGTATAATTAAGTTTGAGAAAAACTAATGCATTTATTTGAATATTTAATGCTTAAATCATTATGCTTAACAGAATAAGCTAAAATAATAACGAACTTTAATGAAGACCATAAAAATTAATCCGTTTTTATAGTCGAAAAGAAATTAAAACTTTTACATTACAATACATAACTTATTTCAACATTTATATAAGTTATATAAAATTTATCGTACGACGTAGATATGTATAAAAATATGTAAATGGTATAGGTTGATAAATAAATTTTTATACCGATATATATTAAGAAAAATAAATTAAACTTATTTGACAAAATAATAATAATAATGTATGAATATGAATTATGATAATGAACAAACGAATGAAATAAAAATTATAGTTAAATCAATATAAATAAAATAAATAGCATAGTTTCGAACCTCACATACGAAACATTTAAAAATTATTACGTGGAACATTAAGCGTCTAGTAATAGTCTGAAATTTGCACCCTAAATTTGTGTAAAGGAAGTAAGCAGCGATTAAACGGTCGAGTGAATGTTCTTTGAGGCATGTTTGAGTTTTGGTGTTGGGAAAATAAATTTACATTGTAAAAAAAAAAATTTAAATGTAAAATTGTATATATGCACGGTTAAACTACTGTATTGAAAATGATGGAAATTGAATATAATATATTTTAAATTTGCTATTGAGACGAAGACTAAAACCAACACTAAAAATTAAAGACCAGGCTATAAGAATTTTGAATGTATGTTATCAAACACATTAAAACTAATTATCTCTTATGTAAATAATTTTGAGCATGAAGTTAGGTTATCAAACAAACCCTAATGCCCTGTCCTTTATGTTGGGTTTTGAAAATATTTGTGGAAACATATTTTTATAATGTAAAAGTGTATTGATAATATAAAAATGTATGAATGAAATGAGAAAATTTTTATTGTTAATGATGAAAACTGACTATAAAATTATTTTTTCCAACATCAAGTTTCGAACATTGTTTCAAACCCAAAGAGAAGAACATGCCCTAACTGATCCGTTCTTTTTTGTGATCGGATTGCGGAAATTTTGATTTTTAAGGAAGGAATATTTATGTGTAGGGAATTCCTTTTTGGGCATTTGTTTAGGAATAGACAGAACAATTTATTAATAATGTTATTTCTTAAATGTGTTGTTAACATTAGGAGGAAGTTATACATTTTGCATTAAAATTGAATAGGAAAAAGTTGTATCCTTAGTTAAAATGATGTCTTAGGGTCGGTTCTTTTTTGTTGGGCTTGAGTTTTTGTTTGCGTTTTCTTTTGTAAATAATAGTTTTTTAATGTAAAACTTGCATTGTAACTTGAACAAATTTATATATGATTAGTACAAGGTAGTATTGAACTTGATGAAAGGCGATGATAATTTATTAAATTTACTGTTGAAACCAATGTTAAAGCCGAGTTTGCTGATGGGGGTCGGAGGGGCAAATCCCCCTCCGAGGCAGCATATTTGACCCCTGTAATGGTGGGAAAAGTCCCTCATTTAAGCTACGATACTAAAGTTTGTATTTTAAAAATAGGAGAAATATAATAATACTAAAGAGAAAGTTACCACGAGACAAGAGAGAGTCACAATCTAATGGTGAAGGTGACTATTTATAGAGGTGAGGGTGCGGTCCTTGTCAACTAGATTGTTGCATCCGTATCCTGCTATTGTCCAGAAGGAAATAGTTTCATGTTAGTGGGCCGTCTTGGGCCATATTGTAGGTCCAATAATTGGGCCTCATGTTGCACCGAATGTCAAATCGGGCTCACCAACCCTAAACTGATACCAAATCCATAACGTACAGAATACACCCTTAAAAAATTGATGTTTTTTTAAAAATGAGATGAAAAAGAACACAGAGGGTTGAGAAAACTACAACATGATCCCTCGATTATTTACAGTTCGAGCTTACATGTAAGCCGGCCTATATTGGAAATAATGAATAACAGGTTGCTCCCTCGTACAAAAGTATTTTGCAGTTCGCCCCATATATGAAGGGATAGCCGAAAATTAATTTTATGCCCGATATTTATATTTTAGCTGCTTGATCGTTTAGAAAAGAAGGGCAAAGAATTCCTTCATTATCGGTGACAATTATGATCAATCGCTTATTTTTTGTTGATAGTTAGTGTAATAAGTACATTGCTTACACTCATTTAGCGGTTTCCCCCGAAATCTTTTTATCATTAATGCAACATTCATTTTACTCATTAGAAGCCAACTTACTCCGAAATTTAGACAATAAAACGTAATTGTGCTGTTCGGATCGTAGGCAGAGAAAGGAGTAACATTTTAGTAGGTAACGCAACGTCCCATGTGGTGAAACAGGCGGTGTACACCCCAGAAGATAGATTGCTATGAACTCTCATTGGCATGCAGGGCAATATACATTACCGTCTATTATAAAATACTACTGTACAAAATCAATCATTCGAGGTTTGCCTTTTCTTTCCCCACTAATATATCAATTAATATTGCAATCCAACATAGAAGTACGTCCTTTTAATATTTTAAATACAAAAAAGGTATTATTATTACTCAATATATGCCGGTTGAAACATGCCGCGCAGTTGAAACGGACGTGGAAGCATCGGCCGGGCCGGAGAATAATGGTGGAATTAGTACGCGACCGCTACCTTTTTTACCGCGCGGCATTGGAAATGCATTGACCCGTCGTGTTAACGACAATGTTAACATTATGTGGATAACAAGGGACAGTTATCAACATTTAAAAAGGGTACATTAAATTGCGTACTCTGTACAAATTTTAACTTGTGCAAATTATAACTTGTGCAGTATGATGTATTAAAAACCACTCAAAATTATTTTGATGAACTATCACTCTGGTTTTTAAATTACGCAAACCGATATACCATGCACTACGTATAATTATAGAAAGGAATGGTTTTTTTTTACCCAACGCAATATATGGTTGGATTTGAGGGATAACACCGCGCGTCAAAAGTAATAGAAAGCCTCAAATCTATTACAGATGCGAAGTTAAATAATTTATTTCTGCCATTAATTGCACCTCAGTTTTTACGTTCTGACTCTAATGGTCTAAAGGTAAGTTCCCATTCACTCTTACGTTGACTAAAAAGTGAATTAAATTATTATATTTATATAAAACGGGTCCTTTATAAAAAACTTACAAACATGGAACGAAATAAATAATATTTGGTTTAATGTATGGTAACAAGAATATTTTATGTTGGAGAAAATGTTAAATTGCACATCCACTTAGTACTGAATTATCTTCAGTGTTCAAAGGTTGCCCCAATTGTTAATAAACTTTCCACTCCACTATAACATTGCCTAAAAATTAACGGAAATTCAGATTATTTGTATAATTCGGGAGGGTGGAAAAATTTTCAAAATTTCCGCAATAAAAAATTAAAAGTTTGGATACTTTTACATGAAAATGAAACATTATTTTGTTTTCCAAAGAATGGACCTTTGAACCTCAAACAAGTAATGGTTGTGCATCATTTTTCAAAGGCTAACCAGTTTTTTAAATACTGAGTGTTCATCCCCTCTAACGTTGCATAATATGTAACTTAAAATCATTGTATTTTTTTAAGTTATGGCCATTTAATAATATCACAAGCATTTCCCGAGAATTAAAATGGGTTGGGTAATTTGCTCGGACCGGGTAAAAATAATTTTTTTCCACACATGCACTAAATAGTTGTTGCTCGTATTTTTTCCAACATTTGGGAGTCCATATACAAAAAAATAACGTTAATTTTTTCCCACCAAGGAGCATGCATGGCACCTCCAAAATAGAGGGTGGTCAGCAATTTTCACACTATGCTCATTGTTTTTAATAGTTATTGCTCGTCACTCTAATTTGGATATACAAAAAACGTTACTGCTTATAATTTGTAAAACTCGTGATGTAATTAAAAAAAAAAAATTTTCCAACCTCCCCCGACAATACAGGAGGTATGGGTTTAATTTAACACCTCAAGACAAATTGATTTTATTATTTAACATATATTTACACTTATACGCAGTACTGGTTTATACATTTAGTAATTACTGCACTTCGATCTACTCATACTTTTTATAAAAAGTATTTTAATTTAATTTGTTTTTGCCGTTTATCTACAACTGGAAAAATTATCGCCACATCGGCAAAAATAAATTAGGTATGTCCATATGTTCCGGGGTGAAAAAAAATTTAATCCGCGAATAAAATGGAGAATGGGAAATGCACTTAGGAATGGTTACTCCTCATTTATGGTGAATCTAAACTTGAATAAAAATTAAATGAAAAGCGTAGTTTTTTTTTTTTTTTTCAGTGAATGCTAAAAAAAGTTCCAAACGTTACGCGAGAATAGCAACGAGGTTTGGGTATAATTTAATTAGAACCCCAAATAATAATTATTTTTGGCAAATTACAGTGGAGCACCTCTAATAAGTTATGCTTTGTAATCTATTTTCAAAGGCTTCTCTTTTTTAATACTTGTTGTCTTCCAATATAATCTTTCCTCAAATACTGTCAAAGAGGAAGAATTTTATCAACCAAAATAGTAATTTAAACATTGCGATACCGAATAGGATGGGACGGGCGCAAATTGTATTTGAGTTGCTAATCAGCAAATGTGAGGACAGATTCACAAATTCAATACGAATGTAGAATATTCATGTGCACACTGTGATGTTATGCCATAATGTAATTATGTGATTTGGGAAAGCAAAAACTACAAATGCGCGCGCATATAAATCCAGAATCATACGTATGGCTGCAATTGGAGTAGATCGAACATATAAATACTTAACGAGTTTCATTTTCATATTGCACCAGAACTCTCGAATCCTTCCGAACACATCCCAGAATTTTCCCGACAATATATGTACAGCTTGCGAGGACAACCATAATATATTAGTATAGTCCTCACTAAACAGTGTCGCTAATCATCCTACTTTAAAATCGTTTCCCCCTTTCTGTTTCCAAAGGTCGCGATATTGGTGAAAAGATCGCACTCTGCATGGTTTACAGATTTGAATCCAATTCTTGACTAATCAAGTACAAGGTAAGATGAAATGAGGATTCGTTGTTTAATAATGTTCCACTTTATACGCATTAATGTTATTGAAGGGAATTGACTATAAATATATATTTGACTGGCTTTAGGTCGCAGTTCTATGTGGTGATCTGTTTGTCCGTTTTTTCTTCTGAAGAAATATATTGGAGGGTAAGGCCGGCAAGCTATGGCTCACAATAGGCATCGGCGGTAAGTTTTCCATAAACCTACATGTAAGGCTGGTTTTTAATTTTGTTTGGTTTACCGGCGTTTATGCCGCATACATACTGAGCAATGCGTGTGCCTATGTTATATATATAATGTAGACATTAATTGTATTTTATGGAATGCAGCTTTGTTAGTTGGGAGTTCATGTGGTCACTAAAGGTTCCAAATAGCGTGATGTAGAAGCGTAAGTATAAATTGTACTAGTTGCGTTATTGCCCCCAAAACTTAAAATGCACCTTTCTATCTTATTTTCCTAAAAAAAGAGTCTTTCGTACTCTATGTTAGGATTATATTGACATTGGTGGTCTGGAAATTAATGGTTGCATTTAGGAGAATTAGTAACAGATTGAGGTGTTGACCCGCAATTAACGTGTGAATTGAAGAATTTGCATCCATTTCTTCATACTGACATGTTTTATGAATATTGATCTGCAGCATTACTGTTGGGAAAAAATCAAGGATTAACGTTTCTGCCCGGGTGGAATATCTTCCTTTGGAGTTGATCGGAAAAATTATAGGAATGATTGGTGATGCCAAGGAAGTAGTAGTTATTGCTTCTGCCACGTGTCGTAAATGGAGGGCTGCTTTCAAGAAGTGTCTTAACACGATAATGTTCAGTTCACGTTCGTGCCCATTGTTCCTTGAAGTAACGAAGAGTTTTATACAGATCATCATCACTGACACAATTTTTCAAACAAGCTCATTGTGTAGGCTGGCAATAATCATGGATGAAGTGGAATCGTTCGATGCTGCAACAGTAATATCATGGATTATGTATACAAGAGGGACTCCGCGAGAATTGTTGTGCAATGTGAAGACTACACCAGCCATCAATATGATAGAAAAATGCTGGGTTTGAAATCTTTTTCGATTATGCGTATACACGTAGTAGGTGTCAATTTTCTGATCACCCTCAGCACTGATTTAGGTACTGTTTTGTGATGTTTATGTGAACAAATTTTTTTTTGTTATTTATTTTATCATGTAATGCATGCATGCATATATGCAATCATATTTCTTTAATTGTCGCGTCCCATTTTTTTTAATCAATGCGGCGGAAACAGCATTGGGTTTCATTGTGTTGCAACAAACTAAATAACTGACTTTGCAAGTGTGATTCATTTTTTTTCCTAAGGAAAATAGTGGCATAAGGGTGCCTGTAATAACAACTCTGCAGTGGGTTTAAATTTAACGTTGTTCGGTTTATCCCACTACAAGATGTCAAGTTGAAAACTCCAACTTTGAATTTCCAAAACTGAGTTTATTAATTATAAAAATAATGGTTGTTTTTTCCCAACGCAATATATGGTTAGATTTGAGGGATAACACCTCGATTCAAAAGTAATATTTGATTATATATATATACATATATATATAACTAAGTAGCAAAATTATTTAACTGACGTATATAAATCGTGTAAATTATTATTTATATTATGTAAAAGATTAGTCAAGGTTCTTTTTGGAGAGTAGGTTATAAATACAAGCAGGATCTGTATATTTAGTTATACATATTCAATATAGAAATGTTGCCAGGCACTTTTTCAAATACAAGCAGAATCAGGCAGTTGTAAAAAATTTAGCAGTCGACAAAGGAGTTGTTTTTTGTTATTTACACACAATACGTACATTTTTAAGTTTCATATTTTATCAATTCCGGCAGTAACGAATTAGTATTGCTGGTTGCCACATCATTTCGATCCAACCATAAAACTAATATAATTAGACACCAAATAGAATGGCAAACTGATTAGACAATAACAATTGCCTGCAATTAGACTATGTAATTTTTAAATAATTGTAAATAAATTCATGTTAAATTTATAGGAACGATCAAGTGCCACGAAATATTTCTGACGGATATATAGGTTGCCACATACAGTTCGGAATTCACTTAAAACCTCAATATAGTCTGTCTATTTACATTGCATGTTGACAATAATCTGCACTTGGGCCCCCAACATCATATGTCACATCCCCACATCCCCGTGATGACTTTTAGTTATGTAATAGAATTTTTTTTTTTTATTTACAATGAATTATTGTGTAACAAAATTAATCAACGTTAGTGTAATAACCAATTAAGAAGGGGTAATATAACGATCGCGGAGCGATAAACGGAATTGACTACCTAATATTGTGAAATTATGCAAGTCGTCGAATCAAATTCATCAACTAAATGTAAAATTATAAAATAATCGTCCAATCATATTGTTACCGAGCAATACAGGGAAAAATATTAAACATATTAAAATTTTGGAAATATGTGTTTAAAAATATTTCGTCCAATTGTTAAAAGGGTAAAAAAAATTTAAATCTAAAAATTAAATGCGTTACACAATAGTGCACAATAAGCTGGATACTCATATGTATAGGTGGCAATAATTTTCATTCCCACTGGGACATCAATGGGATGCTTTTAATTGGGAGGGAAACACCCAATATTATTTTTCATTGGCCATAAATGGGAGTGGAAATTATGGGAATGGGAAGTCATTGGAAGGTTAATGGGCTCCCAATGACATTCAATGTGACATGTTAATGGGTATTTATTGGGTGCCTAATAGGAACCTATTTTTATACCCAATAATTTCTCTTTTCACGAGTGTTTTTAAAATTTTTCATCTTTTTATTTAATTTTTTTTAGGGTAAATGACAGTTAACCCCTTATACTTTATATCAAGTGACAATTACCTCTTTATATTTTCAAAATACCTTGTTACCTCCTTATGTTTTTGGACTAAATTGTCACTCTAACAAAAATTCCTAACTCTAACGGTGTTACGACCAAAAATGGTGAAATTTCCAAAATATAACCTTTCGAGAGAAAATAAAAAAAAAAACACACACACACTTCCGACATACGTATGATCTCTCCAGGCAAGGGAAAAAATTGCAGCAGTACCAAGACCTCTAACAACAAACCCAGAAACAAGAATACAACATCAAGAACTCTTTGACCGACTAATCAAATTCACTTACCAGAGAGAGAGAGAGAGAGAGAGAGAGAGAGGAAGAAGAAAAGTAGAATCCCAATTTTCCGTTACCGCCAATCTCTTCAAAACTCTTTGAACGACCAATTAATCCCCATTTTCTGTTACCACCAATCTCTTCAAAACTCTTTGAACGACCAAAAAGAAAGGAAAAAAAATTTGCAGCTGTATTATAATAAGTCAAACAACATCAAGAACATTGGGAAACAACCGAAAAAGAGAAAAATCGAAAAGAATTCTTCCTCGGCACCATGAAGTTGGAAAACCACACTGTAAGGCATGTGAAGAAGCTTGTAGCAGTCAAAAGTTTAGCCAATGGGGATAAAATTTTCCGAAATTTCCCCCCCTCGTCAATTGGGTTTCAGCATCCGGAAATATTTTCGCTTCACATGTTCCACACATTGCTTTTCCCAAATCACCACATAATAGTGGACACAAAATTTTTGAAATTGTTTCCCTGAATTTTCCATCCTAAATCGCAACCCATGTCTACCAGAACGTTGCTATTTTGTAACCGCCGGAATCTTTCCACAACTTTCTCCTGTTCTGCAGTCTAACAGTTGCTTAGGTTTTGGTTACCGCTGTCAAGAGTCTTCTTTCTACAATTGATCGACTAATAGAGAAAGATAGAAGATTAAATTGGCAGTAGAATGATGATTTAGGGTGGGAAGAGAAAGGAAGAGTAGGCCTGTGGCGGACAGGCAGCGGAATATGGTGAGAGAATTGACGATTGCGAGGGTAATTTGGGAAATAAAAGATAGGATATCAGAACTTTTCATTCCAAGCGCAAACTTTTAGCCAGTGTATTCCAAACTCCATTAATGCACAATTTTTCTGTTAGAGTGACAATTTAGTCTAAAAACACAAGGAGATAACAAAGTATTTTAAAAATACAAGAGAGTAACTGTCCCTGGTCATAAAACATAAGGGGTATATGTCATTTGCCCTTTTTTTTATTTACCTCTTTGATTAATTTTCATCTCAACTTCTCTCATCTCAATTTATCTTTTTACGTTTCTATACTATTTTTTTTTGTATTTTACTCTCTTATTTTACTTTATCTCTCTATAATATTTTTCTAATCTCTCCATATTCTTTCATTCATTTTCTTCTTTTATATTTATACTAATTTTTTTTAAGCCTAATTTTCCTTCAACTTTATTTTATTCCAACTTTTAGTATTTTTAGTTCTTTTTTACTGTAACTACTTTATTTTTTATTGTTTATAGAAGGATAAAGCTCCAGCTAGACTTTGAAAAACTTCAACAACTCATGATTAGAATATAGATCGATATAGATATCAAGTTATCAACCCATAGTAATGATCCCCAGATTCCCCGGCCACAAACAAAGGTAATCAAACTGGCTCTCTTCCTTTCTTTTCCCACCGAGGACTGCAACAGACTTCTTTGTAATTTTTTTTTTTTCCTTTTCCTTGTATGTTCTAAAAATAGATAAAATATAATTAGCAGATCTTATTATAAATTAATTTCTAAATATAAACTAAAAACAACTAAATTAAGACATTTTACTACAACTATATATTTTTAAAATTTAAGTTTAGTTGAATCTTTTTTTAAATGGCCCATCAAAATTTGCGAAATTAAATTCAACAAAATATGAAAAAAATAGCCCAAAATGTGAGCAGTAATTAATAAGTAAAAGTAAATACTAAATAAATTATAAAAAATAACACACAAAAATTGGTAAAAATAAAACTGAAGCTGAATTGATTTGGGTAATAAATGGGAACTTAATGGGACCCCATTGGGATCCCTATTATTAAGTTCCAAATGGGGCTTTGGTATTTTAATTCCCATTCACTCCTAATCCCTCCCAACCCTTTAATTAAATGGGTAATTAATTATCCCTACCCTAATAATTTCCCCCCCATAAACTCCATCTCAATTCCCTCCCTTTCCCTCCCATTTGCCACATCTACTCATATGGAACTTTGGAGAATACTCTGATCATATGATTTGCGAATACCATACATCTGACGATAATTATTTTTTTACAGTGCATGTCCGACCTTTACGTTTGGTCGTACACGGTGAACGGTGATTATGCCCACCCTTTACAAGTCCACTAAGAAATTTCAATAATTAGGATCATCTAGACTGCCCGCCACTTAATAGACTATTGTATTAAAAATAAACAAATTTTGCAAAATTATTAAATTTAATTAACCACCCAATTTATGTGAAGGCAACACATCATTCACAAATTAATTAGATACGGGGAATGTAGCAGTTAATGTGATGGGGACATGTATCATATAATGTGATGCAACTCCGATGAAGTATTTTGTAAGTTACATTTTGTTAGAAAGTTCCATCGAGTGAAAACAAACAAAAACAAAAGTGTGGACGTTTATTAGATATTTTCCATAATATATAGCTGGCTGTGTGTGGATTTTTTAAAAGAATCTCTTATATAAAATATAGTTGTTAGGGAAATGGCGCTAAAATATAGCGCCAAAAACTGAACTAAATTTTGGAGGGAACAGCGGCCACTATATATAGGGGTGGATTATTCATATTTTGGCAAGAGTGATCAGGGCAACTTGTGGACGGATTATAAAACAAAATTAGAGCATTTAGGGACGGAGAGCCATGGCAAAGGGTACAATTCCCTTCAAGGCAGCCAAGAAGTGTGGAGGCAAAAAGGCACCAAATAAAAGTAGAGCGGAGATTGAGGCAATCAACGTGAAGTGTGAAAATATTAGGAATATATATGGTTCAGGTTCGAATTCTTGTAAGGTTCCTAATCCAAAAGATGGGTGTCAAAACAGTGTCTATGATGCTATCTGAGTGTAGTGCAAACATGCCAACAATTGAAACCATATTCGAGGAGGAGATGCAAATCCACTTCAAAGTCATTGGAAGGACCGATTTGATTCCTGTCGATGCAGCGGGCAATCCGTTACTCGCGGTCGATCGCAACCGTGGACAGCTCGATTGTTAAAGATGAAAAGACTGGCAAAGCAAAAGCTTACCAGATGACTACCGAGTGAAGTACGTATTGTTAGTGGTTAGTGGCGATTATGGCTTACTTTTGGATTATATTCCTACACTTCTTGAATAGGAAGCGGATTACTGCATTAAATAATATTAATGCCTTCAAATAGTCCAGTGTATGTATGGAATGTAAATGGAACATAGCGCTCCACTTTACGTACACTTAATCTAGCGGAAAGTACTTCAGCTTTTGTGAAAAAGGATATTGTATTTTTTCCCTGCCCGATATATAAAATATCAATAGATCGTGCAATTGTTGAAATGAACATGCACATTAGTGAGTAACATTTTCATGTGGTACATAATAAAATATTGAACACGTGGGTGGAAGGGAGGTGAAGTTCCATTCTAAATGGGACAATAAACGGACGGATGCAAAAGCTTCGTCAATGTTTATCACAGTCTAACGGAGTGATTATATTATTGACACTCTCTTATTGGAACATGATTAGGAACATTTGAGTAGATATTGAGAAGGCATACAAGGGTATAAACCCCTTCGTGTCATTTAGTTGATATATGGCCGGCCAATCAACTACAGATGAGGTGGTTGTAATCAAATATTTCAAGCAGTAGGCTTTGATCGACCAAGACTTAATTGAGTATGATTTACAATATAGCACCATTGTTTATTAGTATCCTGAACCAAAAACTTGTAAATACAACTAATTTGGCAAGGCTAAACGCCGTGAAAAATTGATGTGAATTGGCCATTTAATATTATCACCAGTTCGAAGTTATATGTAACATGTCTAAATAACCTAACTTTGTAAAAATTACGGAATCATGAAAAAAATAAACGATTTTGGTATACTGATTTCGAAATCATTATTAATATACAGTAATGTGTATCTCAGTAGAATTCAAAGATGAATATAGTAGACACTGAAATGGTGTGGCTTGAACCCAGGAAGTTAGTTTTGTTGGCAGTATCCGACAGCACAAAAAATATGTTAAATGTCCAACCAGTTTGGCCACAGACTTAGTTTGTAACATAATTTGTTGCAATAAACCATTGCATATGACTAGGGGTGTCAAACGGGCGGGTTGGACGGGTATTAAATGAGTGTTAAGTTAATGGGTAATGGGTACCCATTATCCACTCAATTAATGGTTTTAACTCAAATGGGTAATGGGTAGTTATGGGTACCCATGGGTACCCATAATACCCATTATATAAAAATGTAAGGCTTATTTAATAGTTTATTAATAAAAAAATTTAAAATTTTTTTTTTAATTTCATTTTAATTTTTTTTAAAGTGAATTTTAATTCTTTGAATATATTCTAAAATTTGAAATATTAAATTTTATATACTTTTATATTTAATTGTATGCAATTTTTTTGTCGAAACACAATTTTTAATTTTTTTATATTTATATAAATCCGTGCATGCCCCGACACCGAAACTGGGCCCGGGCCAAAACTGGGCCCGAGGCCCAAAACTGGTCCCGAGGCCCAAAACTGGGCATGTGCTGAAACTGGGCCAGCCCCGAAATCAGTCAAAAATTGGGCCCGAACTGGGCCAGCCCGGCCCGAACCCAAACCCGGCCCCGAACGAATTTTGAATTAATATTATAAGTAGGTAATTTAAAAATATTATAAAAAATAAATGAGAAAAAACATAAAGTAATTGTAGGACACGAAAAATAAAGAAAAAGAAAAATAAGTTTGAAGAAAAAAATAAAATGGACACACTAAAGTATGTGAGTTGTTGGTTTTTTTTTTTTTTTTTTAATACTTTCAAGGGTAATTTTGGATGGGTATTTTTGATACCCATGATGGGCGAGTTTTAGGGTACCCAATGGGCTACCCTAAATCCGCCCATTACATATTTAGCCCAAGCCTACCCAACCCATTATTTTTTAAAGTGGGTTTTATTAGGTTAATACCCAATGAATTTGGGCAGTTTTTGGATTAGTGGGTTTTTTTGCCACCTCTACATATGACCAAACTGCGCCATCGAAATTGTATTTGTTCCGGTATTCTTTGTCAATTAATATTAACAATTAATAAAGTCCAATAAAGACCATATTAGTGTGCAGTGACAGCGATCAATTTTCCCCATTTGACCAACGTAGGACATTCCAAGAATATGTTACGTGACGTTTGAGCATTAATTTTGTCCCCTTACGATTTTCCTTTGATAGTAAAATTACCCATCATTGTTTTTTATCATTGTGGGTTTGGGAATTTGTTTAGAGCTACTGAATTAATGATAAATAAACAATTTTTGATTTAATTTGAGAAATTAGGTGGAAAAATAACGGGTGGAGAGACACCCATGCTTTGGTTGCTAACCATAATTCAACGCTTAAAAGTAATACTTAAGAACTTATTCAGTTACGTGTATTTGATAACGCTTAGTCATACGTCTTAATGAATGAAGTAGTGCCGAAATTAAGTATTTAACCTTTGAATGTTTTGGAGAGATAAAAATAGAATAATTTAATTATTTAAGTGGGAATGAAAAATAATTATAACTTCAGCCAACCAACTAAGCGATGATCGAATCACTTATCACTGAAGCTATATGTAATAAATGTTTTTTATCTTTCGCTTATCTTTTTTTTTTTTATCATGATTTTATGTTATTGTATGTTTTTAATATTTTTTTTGTAATTTTATCAATTCAAATAAATAAAACGAAAGTAATTTTATAAATGTAAAAAAAATTAAAATATAGTGTCAGCTATTTTATAACTTCATTAATAATATAAGTATATTCAAAGTTATAAATTAATTGACTATTAATATTCTTAATAACTTAATAAGATTCAGACTTTAATATTTATATTTTAGACTTCAGTCCAAATTTCATATATTAAATTTTAGCTTTTATCAAACATATTAATTTATTGAATTCATAATTCAAACATCAGATTGAGACATCAAATATAAAGTTTATCAAACAAACCATTAGCCCCACTACGTGGTCTCACGGCTATATGATAGAAATGTTCAATTCACAGGAAGTAATATCCTATGCCGATAAATAATCAGGATGGGACAAAATTTACTTTATCAGAATATGTATTTTGCTCCAAAATTAAGAAAGTCCCCTCCAATTATTATGTGTAACCAATGCCCCGCTTTTTTTATCATTAATTCGGCCGTATATTTCCAAACCACAATTGATAATAAACAACGATTGGTATTTTAACGATCAAAGAAAAATCCTACCGGGACAAAATTGATTTAGTTATCGGCTATTTGATACGTGTAGTTTTCCGGGGCACTAATTTCGCCTATTTGATAAAGTTTATCAAGTTGTTTTGTCAAACAATTTTAGTACTTCCTTATTAGATTTTATAATTCGGCCAACTTTTTGCTATGCAAAAGTCCTTTGATTCGTCACCAACCTTATTTTTCTCTTGTTTTTTCCATCCGCGAACATTTGTTCGTGTCGGTTTCATACAGTATTAGCAATGAGTACCCAACAGTCGATGCGGTGAAAGCAGCCTACCAGAGACATGCTAAGAATGCGGGGTTTAGTATTGCTGTGAGAACCAACAGAAAAAATCCGGAGCAACTAGAACTAAAGTATTACACCCTTTGTTGCCACAGAGCCGGGAAGCCGAGAGGCAAGAAATTTTCACAGCGCATTGGTTGCAAAGCTAGATTGACAGCAGTTAAAAATAACAGTGGTATGTGGAAAATCAGACTATTGTTCGGCGAACACAACCATGAACTGATCCCCCACATGTCCAGCCTAATGTCGGCACATCGGAGAATACCAACGAAGATGAAAAGACAATTGGAGGCAAACGACATAGCTGGCTTACGTCCGGCTAAAAGCATACGAACGCTAGAAGTACAAGCCGGGGGTCCTCAAAATATGGGATGTAACAAGAGAGACTGTCGAAACTATATACGACAACGGCGGAACTTGCGGTTGGGAGAAGGAGATGCCAACGCAGTTAGTAAGTTGTTCTCGGTTATACAGAGCAAAGATCCCAACTTCTACTACGTCATAGATTTGGATGAGGATGATCGACTTATCAATGTTATGTGGGTACATTCTAGAGCAAGAGAGGTATTTAAAGAATTTAACGATGTGCTAACGTTCGACACAACTTACATGGTCAACAAGTACAAGATGCCTTTCGGTACAATTGTTGGCATTGACCACCATGGTCACTCATTTCTCCTTGGATGCGCTTTGTTATCGAGCGAGGATGGACATACATTCCGATGGTTATTCAGCTCCTGGATTACGGCCATGGGGGGAGTGCATCCGACAGCAATTCTTACCGACCAGTGCGAAAGCATGAAGCTGGCAATCCGAGAGGTAATGCCTAACACCTTACATCGATTCTGTTTGTGGCACATCCTTCAAAAGATTCCGTCTAAATTCAAAGACTATGTTGAGTATAGTGATATTAGGGACGAGTTTTACAACGTTGTGTATGGCAGCTTGTCCATTGAATTGTTTGAAGCGAATTGGAACAATTTTGTTGTTACTTTTGGTCTACATGACCACTCTTGGGTAAATGACTTGTTCGCCATACGGCGTGATTGGGTGCTGGTATATATGAATACGCACTTCTGGGGGGGAATGTTATCCACGCAGAGGAGTGAACAAATGCATGCATTCTTTGACGGTTACGTGGGTCCTAAGACCACTCTTAAGCAATTCGTAGAACAGTATGAGGTTGCATACTCAGAAAAGATATTCAAGGAGTTTTAGGCAGATTTTATTAGCGAAAACCGCGTTAAGGGCTGTGTTTTTGATTTTGTCTTTGAGAAGCGTTTTCAAAGTGTTTACACTGAAAACATGTTCGCTAAAGTACAGTCTGAGATTTGTCGGGTATTGTATTGTGATGTGCTATCACAAGAAGCCAGCCTACATAATGATGTAGTTTCCGTTGATACTGCTATTTTCACGGTGCGGGAAGTAGCCATTCAAAAAAGTAGGTACTGCACAGAGTACAATTATGTACTAACATATGGGGACGACCACTTTATAAAATGCAATTCTAGGATCACTACTACAAAATCCCCCTTAGGAGGCGGGTCCTAAGGGGGATTGGAGGCGGGTGCTGTCAGCTGCGGGCGCCTCCATTTGGAGGGGCTCGCACCAGCCTCTATAAATTAGGACATTGGAGGCGGGTGCAGAGTGCACCCGCCTCCAATTATAGAGCATTGGAGGCGGGTGCATGTTGCACTCGCCTCCATTAAGTGTTATTCGAAATTGCACCCGCCTCCAATAACCCCTCGTAAAAAAATTTAATTTCTTTTTCTTGCACTTTATGGCTTTAGTAGGAATCGAACTCGCGCCTAGAGTTTCACTTAACTCTTGCACATTAAATTTACCACCACGCTGCATATACTTATGTATAGGGGTGATATCGAGCCGAGCCGAGCCCGAACTTCAGTGTGTTCGAGCTCGGCTCGGCTAAATATTACTGAGCTCGAGCTCGATTCGAGCCCAAAATTTAAGCTCGAGCTCGAGCTCGGCTAATTATTCTAAGCTCGAGCTCGGCTCGATTTGGAGGCTCGAGCTCGAATTTTAACCTCAAGCTCGAGCTCGTTTTAAGCTCGATAAAATATGAATTTAATTAAAATAAAAAATTAAGGCTATAAAACAAAACATTTTACTATTCTGATAAATGATAATCCATTACATGAACTAAAATAACATAATCCAGCAAAATACATTCATTGTTTAATATCTAGACCAGAAGAACAACATCTTCAAATCTTTTGACATCTCTTTCATCCTTGACCTCCCAATTTTCAATCATCTGCATAATAAAAAGTACAAAAAATAAATTAGATATGTAAAGCAAGGAAACCACAAACAGAAAATTACAAAAAATGAATAAAATAAATAACAAATAAGGGACGTACAACAAAACCCACCAAAATTAATAAGAAAGAACAATTTCCATCCATCTAAAGGAGTGAAAACTCTTCGATATCATTTCCCTGTTTCAACATTGGAAAAATTTTAAGTGATAATGTTCCAAAAAAAAAGAGAATGCAAATAAGTACTAACTAGTAACTACTGAGGTATTATAATTTACCATTTTCTTTCTTTTGATGTCATAAAGGTTCCTCAGCCAATCTTCCCCACACATTAACATTTGCACAATAGAAATACTTAAAGAAGCACGATAAGCATCAATCACTCTTCCACCTGCACTAAAGGTGGCTTCCGAAGCTACCGTGGTAACAGGGATTGCAAGAATATCACAAGCCATCTTAGACAATATCCTAAACTTTAAATTGTTGGCTTTCCACCACCCTAATACATCAAATTGTCCCAATAAGTCACCCTCACAAATATAGATCCCCTCATCTAGATATGTATGAAGCTCAGTTTTTATAGCTTTATCAGTGTCTATTTGCATCAGACGTTGGAGACTCAATAAACCAGGATTCAATGAAGTCTTTGATGTACTAGAAGTATTTACTATACTCTCACTTGCCATGGAAGAACCAATTCGAGAATCATCTTCACTTTGCCTAGAGCAAACATGATAGTCAACATACTCTTGGTACAATGAAAACAATTGTGCACGTACCGTAGCTGTTTGGACAGCAGCATCACCTTTAGAGTACAAAGACTTGAAGATGATTTCAACACCCTTCATTTTCATTCTTGGATCTAAAGCAGCTGCAATTGATATTAATAAGTTGCATTCACCCCAATACTTATCAAACTTCGCTTTCATTTTTTTTGCCACTGAACTCATATACACATCATCTCCGTTTAATTCATTGTCCAACAATTCTTTTATACATTTCAACTCTGGAAGAAACAAATTGGCAGTAGGATATAGAGATCCTGAAAAAGAAAAAAGAAAGTGAAATTAATGTAAAGGCATCATAGAGTGAACAACTGAAAGATGATAATGTATATGCAAAATATACCTGAAATGATATTTGTAACTATGCTGAAAGGTTGGAGAAACTTGCAAATCTTTTCAGCTTTTTCAAAATCCTCCTCACTTGGCAAAGTCTTGTAGGTTTCATCTCTTAGTTGGTATCTAGGAAAAACATTCTTGAACTCCAAAGCACATGAAAGCATGTCATAAGTTGCATTCCATCTTGTCGAACAGTCCAACTTCAATTTCTTACTGGAACAATGCAACTGTTTTGCAATTTCACTGAAAATAGACGTGCGTCTAGTGGAAGCTGTTATGTATTTCACACTTTCCCTAACATTGTGAATAAAAGTCCCAATCTCATCCATGCCATCTTTCACTAAAAGGTTCAAAATATGAGCACAACATCTCACTTGGAACAATATCCCACCACAATAAGGTAAAGTCCTATGCATTTTAAGATTTTCCTTCAACAACTTCAATGCTGTATCATTATAAGCAGCATTATCCGCTGTGATTGTGGCCAACTTATTTTCAATTCCCCATTCCTCCAAACATTTATATAATGCATCACACACCGCTTCTCCCTTATGAGGAGGAGGCACATTAACAAAACTCAACACACGCTTATGCAACTTAAAGTCACTTGTCAAATGACATGTCACAACCATGTATTCAATCTTTTGATGCTCAGATTTCCAAATGTCAGTGGTGATAGAAACCCTACTAGCATTTTTTAAAAGATTGGTAGTCCTTTTCTTTTCAATCTCATAACTAGTCATGCAATCATTTTTCAAAGTAAATCTTGATATGCCTCTAAATTCAGGATAGGTTGTCTTCATCAAAAGATTAAAAAGCTCATATTCAGCAAATAGAAACGGCAACTCATGCACCATAATCATATGAGACAAAACTTCTCTAACCTTTGCTTGATCAAACTTCCAACCTTTCAGACTTATGTGCCCCCCTGATTCTGAATTTTCTGTCCCAAGAGTTGATGTTGATACAGTGAGTAATTGCTGCCCCTTTGCCAAACTTCTTTTATATTTACCACAACTCTGTAAATGTCTTTGGAATGTAGTTGTAGTCCCAGTTTTAGGCTTTACCAATAAAGCATGGCAATGATTACAAGCAACTTGCATTGAACCATCTTTATTTAAACTTGGAACTTCTTTAAAGTCGTTCCAAACTTTAGAAGTCTTCTTTCTTTTCCTTCTTCCATAACCACCTATGTTGTCCTCTTCTCCATCATCATTGGCCAAATTTTGATTTCCGTCGTCTCTATTATCAACATTCACTTCTGCATCATCTTGCTCATCAACAACATTCATTATGGATGTTGAATCCGAGCTGGAAGAGACAGAAATAGATCCTATATTGATATAAAATATCAAAGTCAAATCAAGATAAAAAATAAAAATAAAAAATCTTCTACTAACACAAAACAAACTATCCACTTGTCATTTCTAATTACACTATATACACTAATAGCATTAAAAGAAGAAAGAAAAATTTACTATCTACGTATCATATTCATCACAATCAAATTTAAAATTTACATACATGATTATATAATGTAAAAAATAAAAAATAAAAAAACTTACCCAAGAACATGATTATAGTAAAACCTTGCTTATTCTGCTTCCTTCCAAAAAGTAGTGAGACAAGCTTATTTAAATTTTAACAAAAAACAAAGAAGAGAGTGAAGAACTTCGAGGTACCCGCGATTCGGTCCGTGAAGAAAGGGAGTAGTCGCCCACGATTCCCTCCGTGAAGAAAGGGATCAACCGAAAAGCTAACTGGGAGGCACCGAAAAATTATTGGCATTTTTTGAAAAAATATTAAAAAAAAAAAAAAAAACCCCAATTGGAAAAGCAATGCTGCTCTGTAGAGTTTAAGCAGTTTTCTAAAGCTGTAGAGTAGACCATGAGAAATCTGAACAGACATAATCTTCATCAAAGTAAAGAGGAAACTCAAAATTTAAAAGAAGAGAAAAGGAAGTTTACTTGTTGGATGAAGAAATTGGATGCTGCAGAGCTGGGCGGCGTTCACAATTTGATGAACGAAGGGATAGTGTGCAATGCTATAAGTTAGGGTTTATTTTATTAATTTATAAAAAAGTCCTCGAAAATTATATATATTTAATTTATACCCAAGTAGTGTAATTCATTAAAATATGTTAATAATATATAATAAATGTTATATTTAAATATATATTATAGAAGTTAATATATTAATCGAGCTTTAATCGAGTTTTTATCGATCTTCGAACGAGCTTCTTATCGAGCTGTTCGCGAACGTAATCGAGCCGAGCTCCCTTTTGTTCATTTATTGTTCGTTTATTATTCGAGCCTACAATCTTTTTCGTGTTCGTTTATTAATAAATAAACGATTTCGAACCGAGCTTTTAACGAGCCGAGCTCGAGCTTGTTCGTGAACGTTCGTGTTCGTTCTCAGCCCTACTTTATGTATTTAATATGAAAATCGAAATTATATATTTCTTGTAAAACTTGTGATTTTTATTATCTACTAATTTTTCGCTTCGCTAGAATCTCGATAAATTTTTAAAATTATTTTCAACAGTCCAAAATAAAGACAATTTTTGATATAGTATTGAAAATTAAAAAAAATCATTTTCGTATTTTGAAATTGGAGGCGGGTGAAGGCATCACCCGCCTCCAATTAATTGCTAATTTGAGGCGGGTGATGCCTTCACCCGCCTCCAGTAAGCTAGCAGCTTACTGGAGGCGGGTGAAGGCATCACCCGCCTCCAATTAATTGCTAATTGTTGCTAATTTGAGGCGGGTGATGCCTTCACCCGCCTCCAGTAAGCTAGCAGCTTACTGGAGGCGGGTGAAGGCATCACCCGCCTCCAATTAATTGCTAATTGGAGGCGGGTGATGCCTTCACCCGCCTCTAGTAAGCTCCTAGCTTACTGGCGGCGGGTGAAGGTATCACCCGCCTCCAATTACCTCCTAATTGGAGGCGGGTGACCCCTTCACCCGCCTCCAAATTTTATTTAGCCACCTTTGGAGGCGGGTATTTGTACACCCGCCTCCAAAGGGGCGCCTCCTTTGAGCATTTCTGTAGTAGTGGATGATGGAATTCAAGGGCTATCCTTGCTGTCATATCTTTAAATTGATGGCCTGGAAGAAGATTTCAGAGCTTGATGACAGGTATGTGTTGGTACAACTAGAAATAAGGGTATGTTGGGGGGGGGGGGGGGGGAAATCAAACTAAATGCATTACGCGTGTTATAGGAGATTACTTTGTAATACCAATAACAGACCCGTTCCATTTATGAATAATTACGTCTGCATATTAAAAATTGCATCGCAATGTACCATAATGTATAAAAGGTAATAACCTGTAACGCAAAGGAAAATATATTCATTGTAAATTTAAAATTTTATACTATAAACGTTCAAAAACTAAAAAAAAAAACACAAAAAATTTATGACTATCATTCAATGCTTTGATCAACAATAAAGAATAAATATAGTTAATGTTTCCCATTCAAGACCGTATTCCAAATAACAAAACAACCAACGTAAATAAAATAGAATATTCAACGGGAAATAAAGGATGTAATTTATAATGAGTTGGCAAATGTAACCGTTGAATTTATAAATGTGCTGTTGGTTTAGGGTTTAAAATCACGCGTATTTATTACGTATTAGCGAGTATGTATTGCGTTAGTATGAATGTGCCCGGATGCGAAAAGTGCATAAAACATTGTAATACATACACAAAGTGAAATTAGGCTTAAACATTACTGAGCACAGTCGAGTGGAATAAACACGATAAAGAGGATACCCAAACGTTAGGACAAAAAAATACACAATACAAAAACAAAAAGTTGTATACCCTATAAAAGAATAGTACGAATACACATCGATGCGACGGAAAATCTTACAATCTATTAAATATGCATGAGGTGATGAATATGGTTGCTTCCCAATGCACCTCCTGATGTTATGTGCTTCACTGGATAATGTGATTTGGGGGTGTGGGAGATGCATGGAGCACGAAAATCGGGATCTGACCGTAGACCGCGAATGCTTATCACAAATGTATCTCGCATCTTATTTATGCCTAATGGTCATGTGTTTACACTTTCATGCTACATTCCCGGTTACCTATCGTACTAAATCATACTCCATACTATCCAATTTAAGTGTTATATAGGGACTAAATTTTTTTCCCATAATAAGTGTCACTTACACATTCCGAGATTATATTTCATTAATTGGTCCAAATTTACCCTTATTTATAATTCTCCATTTTAATGTGTTGTAAATGTGAAAAAGTCTTTCAAGATTTCAGAGATTGATGACAGGTATATGTTGAAAAGATGGAGGAAGGACATTCATAGGCGACATTCAAAGTTTGTCATTGCAGGAGGTTATCCACACATGACCGATGCATACAAGAGATACCAAGAAGTGGAAGAAGTATTCCAGTCATGTACAGACATTGCTTTTGGCGACATGGTTAAGATGGAATATCTTTCCTGGAAATTGGGCTTGCTGAAGGGCGAGTTGTTGACTTGGACAGAAGAAATGGCAAGAACATTTCGTCGAGTTGCGCGGGTGGTAGCCGAGAATGATGAACATATGGGGGAAACAAGTGATCGAATGGTTCTGGACCCTATTGTATGTGTACCCAGGGGTAGGCCGCGACTATATGCAAACAATAGAAGGAAAAGTGGCCGCCGTTAGGGTGGGGGGAGTGTATCGAGGGGCTGGCGTTATGACCCCGCAGATGTTGATGGAGGATGTGGCATTGGTGATTCTGATGCGCGGGGTACATAGTATAGCGTATAATTATAGTACCTATATGTATGTATATGTGGTTGTTGATAGTGGAATTTTTGGAGCAGTTCGATGCGGCCCTAATGTTAGGAAGAAGGTTGATGGGAGAGGCATGAAAAAAAATGCTCCTGGTAGCCGCGAAGGTGCGGTTGGCAGTAGGATTGGTTCTCGGCGTGGACGCATAGGGACTGGAAGAATTGGACAGTCTGTGGGTGTTTGCCAACAGGTTCGCTGTTTTTATCTGAAATTTTACCTTCTGACTGTTTGATAAATTCATTGATATCTTTATTGTCCTTCGTAGTAATAGCATGCTACATAGTTAATCCCCTACAATGCAGTTTGTAGGTGAACGAGATCTGAATTTTGACCTCAATGAACCATTCATCGGAACGCAGGCGGGTAAAATTGGGTGATTGAACAATGGTGATGAGTACTACGGTTGGTAATAATATCGTTTCTTCGTCTAATGTGTGTCCCGTCGATCATCATATTATTTGTACTAATTGGTGTGTGTTTTTATTGAAACAGATATATGACGGTATGTACGCTTGCAGCGTCTATCCTTTCATGGCTGCATTAAAACGAATGCGTGATCAAATAAATGTTGGACTGAATTTTGAATTTGCGCATGTATTAATCACGCAAACAGGTTTCTTTGTGTGCGTTTGATCCCAACGCTTAACGCAAGTGGCTATTATGTGTATGTTATCGCTTGTGTCTATTTGGGATGAACAAAATTATCCGCGATTCAAAGCAACCCGCGGAACCTATCCGAATACGATACGGAATTTCGTTAAGCGAGTAGGATCGGACTTTGTGACCGGTTATGGATAAATCAAAATTTTATATGCAAGTTAAAAAGGAGGATGATGGGTTGGGTGAATCCACAAATTCACACAAAACTTCAACTGGATATTGTGTAAGCGAAAGGCAAAAATTGCGTCAATTTGCAGGGAAGAAGCTCCCTCCGTGACACTTGTGATGGTTTCTTGGACGGCTGTGCTCGATTCTTTCCCTGACCCTCCTATTCTAGGCAGAGTTTCCCTGGTGTCTGTATTAAACCTCCTGGCTGTTTCATCAAATCAGCACATAAAAGCAACACATAACAAGTACAGTACCTTGCAAAGCACTTTTACCACAGTGTTATTTTTATTTTTATTATTGCAAAGAAATGTAGCCATGTTACTTTAAATTTTAAACCTCTCAAATGTCATCATACAATTCACTACTTTTAGAGTAAATTTGAGACTTTTAAAATCAATTGTTTCCCTCCCATATACAGGTTGATTGCTGACTGATGATGCAGCATAATATTGGGATACGTTTTCTTTCAGTGATGAGGGTTGCACTGATATCATTTGGCAAAAATCCCAAAAGTAGCAAAAAGCCCAAAAGTATTACTTATTTGATGCAACTCCTGATGATTGCCCACCTGGTTCCAGTTAGGTCAGCGATGGTTAGGAACCATTCATTGTAAGTGAGTATTCCCATCCCCAAAAAAAGGACCACATTCTGTAGTTTTGGAAAAGATGGATTGAAAACGGCAGTTGACCAACATACTCTGAATATGTATGCCCAAATAGTCATTAATCTATTATATACTGCTTGCAGGATCTAGAAGTTGTATGACACAGCAAAAGAGAAGGAAAGTGCTTTTAAAAGCTAATCGCAATGCTGTCCACTTGGGACCCAACAAACCATCCAGCACTTGGAACCACTGAAACATGGGTCTTGAAGCTGACATTCTCCTTCTTTCTGGGTCTGTACTCCACATACAGGACGAGGGAAAACATGGGTACCTTAAAGATGCGCATTACTACTTAGTCCACTTTCACATATCTGTAAAGAGATCAGATCTTCATAAAAATATCTCATAGTGTGGTTCAAAGTGATGTCTCTCCTACATTGTGATGAACGAAGTTTGAATTAGGGAAAGACAAATTCGTAGCTCCTCAAGACTCTTCTGAAATATTAGAACTAAAGTGTCCATAAAAACTCCCGCATCACTCATGCATTTCATGAACTCAAGAGTTCGATCCAAACACTGGTAAATCCCAACTTATATATACATCTTTGAAGAGGAAACGGATGAAGTCCACAGTGGAGCGTCTACTAAATTTTGCCAGACACCCATTAGGGAAAAATAATGCATTTTCGTGAACTTATTATAGAGCATTTATGGCGCAACGCCATCTTCAATGCTCAACAAATTGCATAACCTTTTGAGCAGCTTATTGACGTAATCGGAAGAGCATAAGAATAAACTTGAAAACCAGTATTATACTTTGGGAAGAAGGAACATCAGTAGAAGCAGAATGCAGAGCACGTCTCAAAGGGGAAAAGCCCTCACGAAGTGGAGCAGGATCAGGGGCCCGATCAGGAATAGCCTGACTGGGATAGGAAATATCCAGAGAAGAGCTGCCCTGTCAAACTGGACTATCAGAATTGCACACAAGCCACGTAATGTAGCGGCTAAGGTTAGTCCTAATGGGCTTCTTCGAGTAATATATACTGCAAACTATTTCTACCGCCCTTTCCTCCCCAACTGCAAGAAGCTTCCGGCGTGCAAATACGTCCGGTGGGTCGCCCTGCTACTCCGAGCAGATTCTGCTAATCATATCCTCCACGCACTCCGGCAGAACAAGAAGGTCACCCATTCCAACTTCACGAAGCTTCCGGCGTGCAAATACGTGCGGTGCCCTGGAAATTTACATGAATATGTGAAAAACAGAGTATTAAGAAATCACTTTTGAATGTTTTAATTGCAAGCTAAAAACATCAACTCTGCTCTTTCCTTACAATCTGTATAGCACCTTCAAACTTACCATCATCACATTCGAAAGATATTCTATACAGTATAAACTTTTATAAGCAAAATACACTTGAAATTAAAAGATTTCCCAAATACCTTGTACGTGGGTTTCTGCAAGTTTTTATCAATCCAGTAAAACATCACCATGAAGTCCCAAACGGAGGGATATAACTAGGGGTAAAATGGGAAAGTCCATTTCGATTAAAGAAATATGATGCACAGTATTTACACTGTTCATCATCTTCCCCATTATTTTTTTTCTCTTTCCTTTTTCTCTTTCTTTTCCTTTCTGACACAGAACAGAATGGTTAAGGCCCCAAATTGACAAACCCAGCTCAAACAGTGAGGGATGCACCATTGTCACCCCACTGATCAAAGATTTGAGTATCATCCTAGCTGCCCTCGGAGCCCAAAAATTGATAGAGGGGAGCTTGACTGCCAAAGCATATTTGCATATCTGAAGCATATTACTATAAACCACACAAGGGCCAAGTGCAACAACTGATAGTCTAGGAGGCAATAGGCAAGTATTTAACTTGGACTTGAGTGGAATCGACAGGCCACACTACAAAATCACATACAAAATCACATGCATCGCATTACATTATCACATATTTCGGCAATAAAAAAATTATAAAAATAAAACTAACTCTGACATACACAATTCTTCTCGTATGTGGATTGAAGTTGAGGCTCAATGGTTGGATGTGTGCATCTTCATCTGCCATATATCATACATTCATACCCATTCATAATGCATGACAGCTCAGGGAGTATAACAAACAGGATGATTCAACCAATAACAATTTTACACCTAGTTTTTTTTTTGTTTCTTCGCTGATTACGTGTATTTCTGTCTTTCCTTCTTAGTTGGGGGTATAAATGGAATTGGATTTGTGGGGTGGCCCACATTTCTGCTTTAGGTGCGAGAAAGTGTGCCCCGATTATGTGCAATAATCAGCTTCCGTGGGAAAAATTTCCCGGAGATCATCATTTTTTTAGGCCAAAAGGGAATAAGTATATTAAAGGCATTGAAAATTGTACAGTAACGGCAAACGGCAGGGCATTCACCCCCTTAAATTGTTTAATGTTTTTTCCTCAACTTAAAAAATCATTTCAAAATGATCCTGAGCGTAAATTCTTACTATATTTAAGTTAATTTTTTGATGTAACTCGCCTGTGAGGGTTTGATCACAAAGCGAAAGCCGATTGTTCTAAGGGTTGCTATGATAGTTTTGATGAAGTCTCGACCCGCCGACAATGGGCAAACGGAACCTTGGTATAGATGACCGCAACCCACGAGCGTACGATGTTGAGAGTCTCGGTACAAGCACGCCACGAACAACTCACCAAAAGATTGTTCGATAAGTGTTCGACCCCACAAAACGAAGTTTTGATAAGTTCTAAAGTTCAAAGAAGAACTAAGAGTTTTAGAAAAACTCAAAAAAACGTTTCAATTCATCCAAGTCTTCTCCTCAAATGATTACATAGATAACCTTTTTATACAAGATGAAATGGACTAAAAACTAAATACAAATAATATTTAAATTAATTAAACAAGCCTCTCGAATTTCCTTGACCCTTGACTTGCTTTGGCTTGAATTTCATCTATTCTTGAAGCCATCTCTTAGCTGAATTCAGTGAAGGGAAATGGAGAGCCTTGACTGAATTTTTATTGCTTCAAAAACCTTTCAATATTTAGCAATTACTATTCAGACTTTCACGTAGGAATTGGGCTCCACCTTGGTTCATGCATTGCCGAATTCAATGCTTAATTGTGATTCAAAATTCTTTCAATTCCAAGCAATTCAGCTCCAAAATGCATGTAGATCGAATCAGTAGTGTTGGTGGGTCTCTTGAACTGCTCCGTCAGCATCTAGTCAACTTCAAGTAAATCCAAAATCTCAAAATTAAGCTCCAATTTGCCCGAATTTAGTCAAAGAAAATGACTAAATTATCATCCAAAAATCTGTTCAAATATTGTCCATAAGTCCCTAGGCCGGATTGCATCATTTCGGCTAATACTGATTTGTTTCTAGTTAACAAAGCTGTTTAATCTTCATTTTCCCATTTATTGTCCTTATTAATCTGCATGAGCCTTATGTGTTAGTTGTAAATTGCTTAAATATTATCACAATTTGGTACGAAACCTATAATTAAGGGACCAAAATAAAATAATTTTTAGTTAAAGGATCAAAGAGAGACAACGTTCCATATTACTGGACTAATAGAGTGATTTAACATTTTTTGGATGTATTTTGTAAACTTGTTTAGAAATATGAACTTTTAAATGTAAAAAGTGTATTAAGAAATATTTTGATGAAAAAAATATTAAGAAATATAAAAATTTCAAAGTCATATTATAAAAAATATGGTAATGACTTATTCCCCATTATTGCAGACTTTATCAATTGCGTGACTTTTGAAAATGCATGAGGATGCTTCGAGAAAAAAAAAATATATATATATATATATATAAACAGGGGACCCCCTCAAAATATTTTTTTCTTTTTATTTTTAACAGTAAAAAGATCATAAAATCTAACTATACATTATCTTTGAAGATGGATGGATCGTAAAATTTGGGTTTGGTTTGGTCAACAAGTGTTTTAGGAGTGAAACGAGAAAAATAAAAAAGTGTCCAGACAACAAATTTATAAGTACAAATTTATAATTGAAAAAAAAAAAGAGAGAGAGATTTTTTTAAAATTTTTAAAAAGAGATAATTTTTTTGTAATAATTTTTAAAGTATTGGGGGAAAAAAATGTACAGTAACTATTTTGACTTATTGATATTGTCTCATTTTGTATTGTCTCTCTTTTATCCAAAATATTATTCAATGCATTTGTTGTATTATATATAATGGTGAAGTTAGACACAATAAGAGGAAAAATGCTATTTTTGGGGAAGGGTGATAAACATGAAAGGGGGTAGAAATAAAAGTAAATTCTAGTTTTTTTTAAGTTAAGCGTGGGAACCCATTTTATTAATTGCAGAAGAAAAAATAAAAAAAATAAAATCACTATGGTTTACATTTTGTTAAATTTTCTATAATCTACTTTATGTTGTTTTCGAAGTTGATGTTAAAAATAAGTTTATGTAATTTTCTTCTTCGTCCCCAAAATTGTTTTGGTCATTAGTTTTCCAAAAGCCATAATCTGCCTCCCCTTCATCTTCTTTGTCTTCGTCACTGTGGTTCTTTGGTGAGTACGGCACAGACGATGTGGTTGGGATGTGAGGTTTATCTGTAGGTATTCTATGTGCAACAACGGGAGTGAAATTCTTTTGTAGCGACTTCATTAGTTGTTGTTTTATTATTGGCGAAATGCACTATTTTTAAAGGTATATTGCACTCAATAAATTTTCCTTGTGTCACAACAACAGTTTTAAATCCCCTAATTATCCCCTGCTTCCTCCCCTTCAACATAAAAGTATTAGTCCCATTTGGAAGTTGCTAACTTAACCAAAAAAAAAAAAAAATGTTACATGACTGAATTTGAGTGTATTAATAAAAACCACGTCAATAATTACATTATAGTTATTAACCATATGGTATTTTCTGGTTTGGTCACCGACCAAAATGCAAACTTCGGAATCCGCCTTCCCCTGCTTGGTTCCGCCACCCACCAATTCCCCTGGCTCCCTTGCCCGGTCGGGTTGGTCCACAGCTAACCTTCCTTGACTAGTATTCATAGTAAACTCCTGTCAAACTCAATAACAACAAAAAAAGTCTATATTTTCACGTTTCTCCTTTCAGATTTGTCAACCCTTTACCAGTTCAAACGCGCCGTAATTCACCTTAATATCGAGCTCAGCTCAACCATAAGCTCACTCAACATTCGTAGCAGAATTGAGGGATTAGATTGAGAAAAGAGAATGATCCCCAGAAACAGAGCGTTGTTCGGTTGCTTCATTCTATGCATATTAGTTTGCTTCGAGGTCGGCAGCTCTGATCCTGATTCATACTGGTGCGGAAATGAATCAAGGTACGACGTTAACAGTACAAGTGGAAGCATTTTCAGAAACAACTTGGAATCTCTCCTTTCTGTTCTAACTTCAAACGCTTCTCAGCCAAATGGGTTCTATAATTACACTGCCGGAAGTGGCGACACCGCCGTCTACGGCCTGTTTCTCTGCCGGGGCGATCTTACAACCAGCGATTGTGAAACCTGCGTGACGACAGCAAGTTCAGATGCTTTACGGATCTGTCCGGACATAAACAGGGTTTTTAGCTGGTATGACAAATGTCTGCTGCGCTATTCAAATGTATCCTTTTTCTCCGTACTGGATAATGGAAATCTGGTGTACTCCCAAAACTCGGCGAATGTCTCTGAAACTGATGCGGGTTCGTTCAACCAAGTATTAGGTGACACGCTTGATCAGATCGCGACAAGGGCTGCGAATGATATTTCGGGCAGAAAATTTGCTGTTCAAGATGCCAATTTTACACTGTTTCAGAGGATATACGCTCTCGGACAGTGCAGGCCATATCTTTCGAGTTTGGACTGTGATTCATGCCTTCGACGGGCTATTTCGTTTCTTCCATCATGCTGTAGTAATCATCAGTCTGGTAGAGTTCTTACCCCCACCAGCTGTGAGATTAGGTACCAGTTAACTCCATTTTATCGAGTTCCAGCCTCTCCTCCTCCTCCTGCGGGTCCAGCCCCGGCAGACAACTCTGCTCCAGTTCCGGCTCTTGCAAGCAATCAAGGTAAGCCCACATCATTTGTTTAAGGGCATGTTGTTTACCATGTCTCCAAAAACATGTTTTTGTGGTTTTGAATATTATATTAATTTCTTATCATTTTCAATATACATTTTTAATTACCTTTCAACTACACATTTTTACATTTGCAATACACTTTTCACATTTAAAAATTATTTACAAAACTAAGTTTTCAAACCTGATCAAAAGAAACTTGCCCTAATACTCTTTCCGTTCCACTACAAGAGTCTAGTAGTATAGTTGTGTATGAGTCATAGTGCATAACTGCAAACTAGACTCTTCTAATGGGACGGAGGAAGTAGTATTTATTCTTTTGCGTTGAATCTTTATTTACTTATTTGTTTAATCTTGATCTGCAACAATTTGGGATACGTAGGTAATGGGGGAATCTCTGCCAGAACAATTGTAGCGATTGTTATATCAACCATAGTTGTCATTCTTGTTTCTGTGGTGCTTCTCTTCTGCATTGCCAAGAGGAGGAGGACCAAGAAGACAAAGGCACATAACGTGATTGACGAAACGACAGGTAATTTAGCATGAAGGGTGAAAGCAGTTCATGAAAATTGAGAAAGCATTCATCTTTCTCAACTGATCATCTAAAGACTAATTTCACAATGTTATTGCTATTCCAATTGCAGGTGTAAGCAGTATCTCGAATGATTCTGAATCTTTTCGGTGTAACTTTAGTCAAGTTCAAGTTTATACAAACAACTTTGCTGTTGAGAACAGGATTGGAGAAGGTGGATTTGGCCCTGTATATAAGGTACATTTCCGGAATGGACAATTTCTTGAATGTCAACAAAGATCAAGATATATGTACAACTTTTCTCATTGATCCACTACTCATAATGCCAGGGTACACTTCCTAATGGACAATTAGTAGCTCTGAAAAGGTTGTCTAGAGGCTCCACACAAGGTTCCCAAGAGTTCATCAATGAAATTGCATTAGTTGCCAAGCTTCAGCACCGGAATCTGGTTCGATTATTGGGATATTGCTTGAAAGAGAAGAAAAGATACTCATCTATGAATTTGTTCCCAACAAAAGCCTCGACTACTTTCTTTTTGGTACGCTTCAATACATTGATTGGAGAAAAACTTTGAAATTCTTCCTTAAGGCTTGATTGATTACCTAATTGGGGATGTCAATAATTTTGCTGTCATATTGTGTAGAAAGAGAGAAGCAACCGTTGTTGAACTGGTTAACACGTTACAAGATCATAGGAGGAATAGCAAGAGGACTTCTGTATCTTCATGAAGATTCTCGCTTTAAAATTATACATCGCGATCTTAAAGCAAGCAATGTTCTACTAGACCAAAATATGAACGCAAAGATTGCAGATTTTGGCTTGGCAAGACTTTTTGAAACTGATCAATCTAAAGGAAACACAAATAGAATTGTTGGCACATTGTAAGTTGAACAACCTTTCTATCGATATTTTTTCCTTCTTCATGAATAAAATATATAATAGTAATGGTTATTTTATTTTGTTTTTGAAGTGGTTACATGGCTCCAGAGTATGCTTACCATGGTCTGCTCTCGGTGAAGTCAGATGTCTTTAGCTTTGGCGTTTTAGTTCTGGAGATCATAAGTGGCAAGAAGAACAGTAGCTTTCCACATTCGGGTTCTTCTGATGACCTTCTAACTTATGTCAGTTTTTCTCCCAAAAATAAAACAAAATGTAGAGATTTTCTTGAACTGACAGTAACATCTTGCTGAAAACATTGATTTTGCAGTCTTGGAAACAGTGGAGGAACGAAACACCATTATCATTGGTAGATCCAAGCATTGGGGATTCGTATGCGAGAAATGAAGTAATTCGGTGTATTCAGATTGGGTTGCTCTGTGTTCAGGAAGATGTGGAACGAAGGCCTACCATGGCTTCAGTAGTTCTGATGCTGAATAGTTATTCCATTACGCTTTCGACTCCAAAGCCACCTGCATATTTCATCCGGAGTGGAACAAGGAGTTGTCCTGGAGAACTGCCTGTTGCAGATTCCGATAATTCATCATCTAGAAATGAGGCCTCTATCACTGAACCTTATCCCAGATGAAAAATAAGGCCTGAATGAATGCTGCACAGTATCAGTCATCAATGTTGATGGTTTATGTTTGATTTTTAATCATTTCTGCCATTGTCATGTCTACCTATAGTAATAGATGTTGGGGCTCATATATCCAGCATGGGGTCCAATTTCCCACTATTAGAAAGTAAACAGCGAAGATAAGGCAATAGTAAACAAAAGATCTCGAGAAAATAGTGCAGATTTGCAGTTTCTCAAATGTATAGTAGGACTGGGATCATAAACGTACTTGACAATATTGTGCCAACAGAAAGAAAAGTCAACGATTCTAGATATGAATCTATTCCTACCCCTTTTGGCAAAATTTCTGTTTCTTTTGAAACAGTCAATACAAAGTCAAAAGTCAATGATCAAAAGTCAGCAATCAAAGTGTGGAGAGTTGGGGTGGAGGTAAAGAAAAGACCTTGTAACCCCAAGGTTTCGATTATTGAGGATGCTGGGAAAAAATAAAAGTAACTATTTTGACTTAGGATCCCTTTGGTTAAACGGAATTAGAATTGGAATTGGAATTGGAATTGTAAAGAATTAAATTCTAGAATTAGAATTGCAAAGCCATTTGAATTCTCTTGTTTGGTAAAGTGATAGAATTATGTAAAAATTGAATTGCAATTCTATTTTTTTTGTTTGGATACTGAAAATTTATATAGAATTAGAATTCATTTATAATGATAAAATAGTCAAATTTCTTTTTTTTAAATTTATTATTAGTAATAGGAGTGTTCCAACTTCGAGCACGAAATAAATCGAAATGTTTTGATTTTTTAAAAAATAACTTTAAAATTACTAAAAAAATATTTTAAAAAATAAAATAATACCCCAACCCCCAACGAAAGAAAAAAGATAACCCACAACCGAAAATAAATAAAACCATTCCCCCTACCCCACCCATAGTCTTCCCCCGCAGCCATCATCACCTCCCCTCTTCCTTTTTCGCCAAGCCCCACATCCCCCCACCACCCCACCCACTTTAATCCACCGAAAGAAAGAAAATCCTTATCTCCGAAATTTTTAGTTTTAATTTTCTAGTTTCAAAAATTATAAATAAAATTGTTTTATTTATTTTATTTAAGAAAATATAAATTATCATATTTTGCATATTTTTTTTAAAAATTTCCTGCTCTTTCTTCAAAAAAAAATTTTAAATTATTTTTTTGGTCCAAGTATATTTTTTCATCCTATATTTTCTTAAGCTAGTAAAATTGTTTTTTTTCAATTTTTCATCCTATATTTTCGTTCAATTAATTTTTTCATCCTACGTTTTCTTAAGTTAGTAAAAATATTGTCAGGATAATAACTTTGTTGCAAAAATATATAGCTATATATAATATAAGTTTAAAAATATGTGTAATTTATAGTTTCTTAAATAAAATAATTAAAACTATTTTATGAATTATTTTGAAAATTAAAAAACTAAAATTGAAACTTAGAAAATAAATTAATTTTAAAATTGAAGTGTATGGGGCTGGGGAACTTTTTCTTTGTGGGGAGTGAAAGGTGGGGGCCCTGGGGGAATACGGAAGGTAGGGGAGGGGCTGTATTGGGTGGGTGTGTCTGTGTTTAAGGAAAAATGGCATTTTCAGTCCATTTTGTTTGGGGGTAATGGTAATTTTCGTCCCTTTCGTTTAACGTGGCAGAAATGGTCCATTTTGTTTGCATTTTGTGGCATTTTCAGTCCACTTAACAGGTGATGACAGGTCTTCATGAGTCAATTTTTTAGTCAACGATTTTTAGGACTTGTTTGAAATGAAAAAAATAAAATTGGGGCTTTATTACGATTTCCTTAATCTCCAATGACCCAAACAATAATTTTTCACTCAAACTCTTCCTCTCTCCTCTCAGCCCCCACCACCAGCCGTCTCCCCAACTCTTCTTCTTCCTCCCCCTTCCTTCTCTCCTTCTTCCTCATATTTTTCTTTGGTTGTTTGTTGAAGTCAAACTAAATGGAGGTAAATTCGACAACGAAGCTCCTTTATCTCCTACCAGCAAAAACGGCCGTAGCATCAAGCATCGTGGCCAAATCGACAGTATATTCACACACACACAGAAAATAAAAATAAAAATAAATGGGGCTCCTTCGATGGCGGTTCTGGCTTAGCCTTCCGGCAACGGGATGAAGACGCGGTGGGGAAAGGATGAGATTTGTATTCTCGCTATCGCTCCTTTCGATTCATCACTATGAGAAGATGGATTTCAATAACTGGGCCAAATGAAATTCATCCAAGTTCTTCAGATTTGGAATTAATTTTCCCCTTTTTTCTATAATTGATTTATACGAATATTTAGTAGGCTATAAACTGCAGCCTGGTCTCAATTCCTCTTTCTTGCTACACAATTCTAAATTCCAATTCCTAGTCTCAATTCCTCTTTCTTGCTTTTCGTTTCAGCTCTCCATTTCTTCCTCTCAATTTTTGGTTCCTCTGTTTTTTTTTTTTTTTGGTTCCTAATTTGCACACAACCCCCATTTCCACCTTTATGTGCAGCATGAATCATCCATTTTGGGCCATTGGATGAAGGGGGAGGAAGAAGGAGAGAAGGAAGGGGGAGGAAGAAGAAGAGTTGGGGACGACGGGTAGGCGGTGGGGGATGAGAGAAGAGAGGAAGAGTGAAAAAATTATTGTTTGGGCCTGGAGATTAAAGAAATCGTGATAAAGCCCTAATTTTATTTTTTCATTTCAAACAAGTCCTAAAAACCTGAAGACCGGTAATCACAGGTAAAATGGATTAAAAAAGCCACACCATGCAAATATAAGGGACCATTTCTGCTACAGTGAAACGAAAAGAATGAAAATTGCCACTGCCCCAAACAAAAGGGACCGAAAATGTCATTTTTTCGTGTGTTTAATTTTCTTTTTGGTTTGGGAGGAGTTGGGGTTGGGATGCAAAAAAATTTGGTTTGGGGGATATCGGGGGAGGGGCAGGGGGATTGGTTGGTTTGGGGGAGTGGGGTTGGGGGTGAGCAAAAATTTGGTTTGGGGAGTTGGTGGTGGGGTGATACGGGGAGGGGATACAAACTTTAATAAACTAATAAAAAATTATACACACACATACACAAGCACACCCAATTAGTTTTGTGGAATTGGAGTCATTCCAATTTTTAAAATTATTACACAAACAAATACTAGAATTGGAATTGAATGTCCAATTCCATTTCCACATCCCAATTCCAGGGGAGCAAAAAGAGCCTATTGATATTGTCTCATTTTTTTGTTTTTCATTGTTTCCCTTATGTCTTATAAATTATTTATATTGAAGGGTACAACAAGACACAATAATGAGACAAGTGTTATTATTATTATTTTTTTGGGAAGGTACCAAGGGTGATGAACATGAACGAGAAAATAAAAATAATTCTTCTTTTACTATGAGCTAACGACACTGTTTTTAAGGATACATCAGATGTACTCAATAATTTTACATTCTCTCCTCACAAGTCACAACAACTGTTTTAGAGCCCCTAATTATGCCCTGCTTCCACCCCTTTCACATAGAAGTATTTGTCCCACGTAGAAGTTAGTGTATTACTAACTTAATAAAAAATTATTATATGATTGAATTTGAGTAGATTAATAAACATCACGTCAATAATCACGCGATAATATTGTCTATTTAGTCCACCTGGCCAATATGCAACATCGGAATCTGTCTTCCCCGGCTCGGTCCGCCACCCAATTCCCCCCCCCCCCCCCCCCCCCCCCCCCCCGGTACCTTCCCCGGTAGGGTTGGTCGACAGCTAACCTTCCTTGACTAGTATTCATAGTTCATTCCCGTCAAACTCAATAACAATTAATAAAGTCTATATTTTGACGTTTCTACTTTTAGATTTGTCAATCCTTTACTAGTTCAAGCGCGCAGCAATTCACCTTCATTCCAAGCGCAGCTCAACCATAAGTTCAATGAAAATCACTTCACATTAATCATAGTAGAATTGAGGGATTAGATTGAGAATGATGCCCATAAATATAGCGTTGTTCGCTTGCTTCTGCATTTTAGTATGCTTCGAAATCGGAAACTGTGATCCCTGGTATTATAATTGCCCAAATGAGACAACGTACGACGTTAACAGTTCAAGTGGAAGCATTTACAGGAACAACTTGGATTCTCTTCTTTCTGTTCTGACTTCAAACGCTAATACTCAGCCAAACGGGTTCTATAATTACACCGCCGGAAGCAACGACACCGCCGTCTACGGCCTGTTTCTCTGCCGGGGAGATCTTACAACCAGCGATTGTGAAAACTGCGTGAAGACAGCAACGTCCGATGTTTTACGCCTCTGCCCGGACAAAAAAAGGATTTTTAGCTGGTATGACAAATGCATGTTGCGCTATTCAAATGTATCCATTTTCTCGGTATTGGATACAGGAATTCGGGTGTACGCGGGAAACTCGGAGAATGTCTCCGATACGAGTTCGTTCAACCAGATATTAGGTGACACGTTTAATCAGATTGCGACCGGGGCTGCGAATGATCTTTCGGGCAAAAAATTTGCGGTTCAAGAAGCCAATTTTACACCATTTGAGAGGATATACGCTCTCGGACAGTGCACGCCAGATCTTTCGAGTTTTGACTGTAGATCATGCCTTAGCACGGCTATTTCGATTCTTCCCACTTGCTGTAGTAATCGAAAGGGAGGTAGAGTTCTTCTCTTCAGCTGTAATATAAGGTACGAGATAACTCAATTTTATGAAGTACCGGACTCTCCTCCTCCTCCGGGTACTGCAAGCAATCAAGGTAAGCCCCACATCATTTGTTTAATACTTTATTTGTTTCATTAAAAGAGTCATCTTTGTAATACTGTCTTCAGTATAATAGATAGGACTCTTTATATGGGGCGGAGGGAGTAGTATTTTTTTCTGTCTCAACTGAATCTTTATTTACTTATTTGTTTAATATTGATCTGCAACAATTTTGGATATGTAGGTAGTGGGGGAATCTCTACTGGAACAATTGTAGCCATTGTTATCTCAACCATTGTAGCCATTCTTGTTTTTGTGGTGCTACTCTTCTGCATAGCAAAGAGGAAGAGGGCCAAGAAAAGAAACACACATAACGTGGTAGACGAAACAACAGGTCAGTTGAAGAATGAGGAAGCTTTTATCTTTCTCACCTGAGGATCATCCAAATACTAATTTCACTATGTTAATGCTAATCCAGTTGCAGGTGTAAGCAGTATCTCAAATGATTCTGAATCTTTACAGTGTAGCTTTAGTCAAGTTCAAGCTTATACGAACAACTTCGCTGTTGAAAACAAGATTGGTGAAGGTGGATTTGGCCCGGTATATAAGGTACAAGATTGGTCAAGATATGCAATCATATGGCCTTTTTACAACTTTTAGCATTGATTTTTTACTTATAATGTCAGGGTACTCTTCCAAATGGGCAATTAGTAGCTCTGAAAAGGCTGTCTAGAAGCTCGGCGCAAGGTTCTCAAGAGTTCATCAATGAAATTGCATTAGTTGCCAAGCTTCAGCACCGGAATCTGGTTCGGCTTTTGGGATATTGCTTGGAAGGAGAAGAAATGATCCTCATCTATGAATTTGTTACTAACAAAAGCCTTGACTTCTTTCTTTTTGGTAAGCTTCAATACATTGATCCCCAAAAAAACTTTGAAACTCTTACTATATGGGGATATGATCAATAATTTTGTGTCATACTGTGTAGACAGAGAGAAGCAAGCATTGTTGGACTGGCTAACGCGTTACAAGATCATAGGAGGAATAGCAAGAGGACTTTTGTATCTTCATGAAGATTCTCGCTTTAAAATCATACATCGCGATCTAAAAGCGAGCAATGTGCTACTAGACCAAAACATGAACGCAAAAATTGCAGATTTTGGCCTGGCTAGGCTTTTTGAAACTGATCAATCTGAAGGAAACACAAGTAGAATTGCTGGCACATTGTAAGTTGAACAATCTTTCTACCTATATTTTTCTCTGTTACATTCTCCAAAATAGTAATGTTTTTTTTTTCTTCTTTCTTTTGAAGTGGTTACATGGCTCCTGAGTATGCATTCCATGGCCTCCTCTCAGTGAAGTCAGATGTCTACAGCTTCGGTGTTTTAGTTTTGGAGATCATTAGTGGCAAAAAGAACAGTAGCTTTCAGGCGAACGGTCCCGATGACCTTCTTACTTATGTGAGTTTCTTCTCCCAAAACTAAAACAAAATGCAAATTTTTTGAATGCATACTTATTCCTCTGAGAAGTTTTAGACTAAATGAATTGACATTAAAATCTTGAACCCATTGATCTTTTTGTAGTCTTGGAAACAGTGGAGGGACGGAACACCATTAGCGTTGGTAGATCCGAGCATTGGAGATTCCTACGACAGAAATGAAGTAATTCGGTGTGTTCAGATTGGTTTGCTCTGTGTTCAGGAAGATATGGAACGAAGGCCAACCATGGCTTCAGTAGTTTTGATGCTGAATAGTTATTCTATTACGATTTCTACCCCAAATCCACCTGCATATTTTGGTCGGAGTAAAACGGCGGCGAGTGTCTCCGGTGATCTTACTGCAGCAGATTGGGATAAATCATCTTCAACCACCAGATAATTGCTTCAGGATTTCTCTCGAAATGAAGCCATCTCAGCCTCTGAACCCTATCCTAGCTAAAACAGAGGTGAAAAGTAAGGCGGAATGCATTCACAGTACTGTATCAGTGTGGATAGTTATATATATATATATATATATATTTTTTTTTTTTTGAGACTGAATAGTTATATTTTTTTGATTTTGATGTAAAAAGGATTAATCATGTACAATTGATTACTTTCGAGGTTGAATAATTGATTGGATAGGAACTAGGTGGATAAGCACGGCGCGAGATTAATATTTTGAATAATTGCTATAGATTAATACTCATTATTAGATCAATTTATGTTAGAAATACTTGAGATATTTTGATTAAATTGTCTTTAACTTCTTAAATTCGTTTAATATAATTGGATTGAGTTGAATAATTATAATTCATGCAGAGTTCAACTTTTTGAAATTTTTTTTTTTTGATTTATTTATTGTTGGACTTGTAGCCTGCAACTTTATTTTTATTTTTCAAATAATAATAATTTTTATTAAATTAGTTGAGTTGTCTATCATTACTCATAATAAAAACACTCTCTCCAACTTAAGGTCATAACTCTTTTGGAGTTAGGATTGCAAATTATAGTTATCCATCACAACTTAGCTTGTCTAATAAACATCAGATGCCTAAAAGCAATTGGCAGGGAAGATTTTTTTTTTTTTTTCTTATACAGTGAAGGGAAAAAAAAATGCAAATCAACCTACCAAAAAAATGCTGAAATTACCAATGCACTACGTGTACATATATGCATAATTTCTTAACAATTTGAAGAAATTAGGGTTAGACACAATAACTATACAATATTCGTTTTGCATGTAGGTTAGAAGCACAATTGAGAAGTTTTTCTAGTTAAAACAGCTATTACTCTAGTCTCTCCTTCGACCCCACATGTCTGTTTACATCACCTCCTTCTACATTATTAATAAATAAACATTTCAACAACAAATAGAATCCTGAAGGAACAATCATCTCTCAAGATTCAGCAATTGTGGAGGGAACCCAAAAGAAAATCATAAAATCCAATTCCGAAGTTATCAACATATGTTGATAGAAGACTTCATGATAATTATCACAGAAGCAAACATAGCCAATAATAAACATTGGAAAAACTGTTTTGGTTGTTAGGAGACTTATGGATCAAGTAGATAAATTGACTCATTATACCAGGCTTAGGCCACAATCTAATTCTGAGTAATGAATCTAATGATACACATATCGAAAAATCATCACAATTTTTTAAGTATGAGTCTGTATTCATTGGTAAATAATGTACTATTAATAATTATTTTATAAAAAAATAATTAAATAATATATGTCACATTAATTGTTATTAAAAAATTATGATCAATTAGTTGAAGTTGTATCATTAATTATATTTTTTTTTCCCTCGTACTGTAAACTTATCAAGGATAGTTATCCGCGAACTCAAAATCTGGCCCACTAAAAGTATGAAATATGTACGTGCCTCTCACTACGTACAAGGGCACAAAAGTAAATTGCTCTCCTCCGTATGTGAGACGACCGTACACCTGTTTCATTTTTAGTGGGACAAATGAAACAAAAGTAAGAAATTGCCTTTAATCAATGTTGAGTCAATATGCCTCCCTTTTGTGTAAACCTTTTTTTTTGGGGTTAACTTAATAAAATAGATAGTTAATCCTAATTTTATTTATAAATTAAAAACAAAAAACAAAAACTACTCCCTCAAACTGAATTGAAAAGTTCTATTAAAAAATTAATTACATTAGTGAAATAAATGGTCACAAATTAATTAGTTTAGGTGTTGTACCTTCAAACTCGTAAAAATGAAGTTGTACTATTTTTAAACAGAACTTTCCATTGACATGGATGAACTTTCCATTGACAGATACACAACTCATAGATCGTATGCCGATTAAAGCTCATATTCAAACCACATCGTCCGTGCCGCACTCACCAAAGGACCGCAGTGATGACAACCAAGAAGATGATGGGGAGTGAAAATATGGTCCCTGGAAAATTGATGATTAGGATGACTTCAGGGACGAGGAAGAAGCCTATATTATAGGGCCCAAAAAACACGAGCAAGCGAGGATTTTTTTAATTTGATCATCGACTTCGGTAACAACCTAAAGTGGATTATAGAAAACACAAAAAAATGGGTAACAAAATGTAAACCATGATGGTTTTAATTTTAATTTTTTCATTTTGCTGCAATTAATAAAACAGGTAACCAATCCCACTCTTATTTTAAAAAAAAGCTAGTGTCAAAAAAGCTAGTACTCTCCTTCTGTTCTCTTGTAGCTTTGGTAAAGGAAATTTTATTAGAGGGAAGTTTTTTGTTAGAAATTTTTTGGAGGGAAGTTTTTTTTGGAAAATTGTGTAGGTGAGAGATAAAAAAGTGTAATGATTGTGTTATTTTTTGAATTTATGTGAGTAGGTATTTAGAGGGAATTTTAAAATTTTAATTTTAAATTGTTGAAAAAGTGAAGTTGTTTCTTTGTGTAAAGTTTTGGAAAAAAAAAGTGATGATTCTTGAAAAATTACCACAAGAGAACAGAGCCTAAAACTACATCTCACACCATATAATTACTTAATCAATCTCTACAAGAATTGATTTTTAAAATGTAACAAGAAAATAAGACAAGTGATAGTCCAACACACAGAAAGCTCGTAGCAACATGTGTGAGTTATAGGAATGAGTAGATTTTATTTAATCGGTGAAGGTGGATTTGGTCTTGTATATAAGGTACATTTTATGTTTGGACAATTGACCTATTTATTGGTCCTGTACATTTTATGTTTGGAAAAATGGCATTTTAGCAGCTTTAGCATTGACCTATTGATTGGTTGTAATGTGTGAAGAGGTTGTCTATAAGCTCTTCAAAAGAAAAGATACTCATCTATTAAATATGTTCATAATAAAAGCCTGAAAAAATGGCATTTTCAGTCCCTTATGTTTGGCCTTGTGGCACTTTTAGCTCCTTATGTTTTATTGTTTGGCACAAATGGTCTTTTTACATGCTTTCAAAGGTTTAGTAGGTAATTTTTTTTATTTTTTTTGAAGAATAAAAATAAATGGAGTCATATTATAATAATTAAAATCATTTTCTGTTTAATTTTAAAAATTTTAGTTTTTCCTAGTTTCAATATATATATATATACATATATATATATATATATTAATAACATTCATTTTTATTTTCACTTTAATATTTTTATTTTCCTTTCATTGTTAGTAAATTTTTTTTTTTTTACTTATTTTCATCCATTCTGTTTTCTTATTCTTTCTTCTTCTTTTTTTCCACTTTTACTTATTATTTTTTTTTGTTTTCCTTTTATTTTCAGTCTTATTTTTTATTTTATGGTAAATTAATTATCTCAATATAAGTAAAAAATTTTATAAACGAGTAAGAGATGAAAAAATAAAAATAAATAACTACTAACAATAAAACAAAAAAGAAAGATTGAATAAAAGTATAAAAAAATGGAATGGATGAAAATTGATGGAAAAAAAATTAATATTACTATTAATAAAGGGAAAGAAAAATGATAGAGTGAAAAAGAACATGAAGGAAAAAGAATGATAAAAAAGAATGTAACTAAAAATAAGCAAATATATCAAAAAGAAGAAAAAAAACTAAAATTTCTAAAATTAAAAAGAAAAGAAAAAAAAATACTGTAGAATAAAAATACTAATTAAATTCATTAATTGATTTTAATTATTATAATATGACTCCATTTATTTGTATTCTTCAAAAAGGTCCAAAATTAACTGTTAAGCCTTTGAGAGCAGGTAAATGGACCATTTGTACCAAACAAACAAAAATAAGGGACTGAAAGTGCCACAGTCAAAACAAAAGGAATCAAAACAGCCACAATGCCAAACATAAGGAACTAAAAGTACTATTTTTTTCTAAAAGCCTTGACTACTTTCCTTTTGGTATGAAGGGTAAAAGAAGAAAGAAAAAAAATTCGTTTTGGCCTTTGGTGTGTAATCATCATGACTCCTTGATTAACTAATTGGGAACGTTAATTATATATTTTTGTGTCATGTTGTGTAGACCCCGAGAAGCAGCCATTGTTGGACTGGTCAACACGTTACAAGATTATAAGAGGAATAGCAAGAGGACTTCTCAATCTTCACGAAGATTCTCGCCTTAAGATTGTACATCGTGATCTTAAAGCGAGCAATGTGCTACTAGACCAAAATATGAACCTGAAAATTGCAAATTGGCAAGGCTTTTAGAAATTGATCAATATGAAGGAAACACAAGTAAAATTGCTGGCACAGTGTAAGTCTTTTTCATGGTACTGATATTTATTTTTTATGAAGAATAAATATGCAGTCACGCCTAATTATAACAGTAATGTTTGTTTTGCTTCTGAAGCGGTTACATGCATGGCTCCTGAGAACCTATTCCATGGCCTGTTTTCAGTTAAGTACTCAGATGTCTTCAGCTTTGGTGTTTTAGTTCTAGAAATCATAAGTGGCAGGAGAAACTGCGGCTTCCAGTCGTTGGGTGCTGATGGCCTTCTTAAGTTATGAGAGTTTCACTCGGAAATAAAATAAAATGTACAGTTTCTTGAATTTCTCACTTTAACAGGAAATAATTTCTTGAACTAAACCATTAATTTTGTAGTCTTGGAGACAATGGAGGGAAGGAACACCATTAGCGTTGGTAGATCCAAGTATTGGGGATTCTTATGACAGAAATGAAGTAATTCGGTGTATTCAGATTTGCTTGCTATGTCTACAGGAAGATGTTGAACGAAGGCCTATCATGGCTTCTGTTATGGAAATGAATCTCAAGTTGTATCTAATAGCTCAAAAAGACAGTAAAATAAATAACACAAAAAAATAAAGGAGACAATAGACACAATGATTTACGTGGTTCGGTCAGGCGGAGGCTGAGCAAATTCATTATAATGGCCAAGTACAAATGATGAGAGCTCCAAATCACCACAAATACAAGAGAGAATACAAACTCTAAATGTATATACAAATCACAACTAAACAAAGAAGAGAATATAATTTAGACAAACTTCTCTTCACAAATCTCTCAACTAATTGACACAAATGTGTATTTTATGGTGGACAAAAGAAACAAGAGAACAAAGAAGTTCTCAAATTTGGCTCTCATCTATTGGGGTTGAGCTGCCCGCATTGGGGTTCCATTTTTCCCAATTTCTTCTGCAGAAATTCAATTTCCATTTATAGGAGATGAATTGCAAATTCAGCCAAAATCTTATGCATAGAATTTCTTCCTGCTTTTGTTGACTAGTGTGCTGATTTCATTTGCTTCCTACTTTCTTTGACTTCATGCATATACAGCCCATGGCCAATGCATGCTTTGAAATTAACTTTTGCTGCACACCAGAAGTCCAAACAATGGCAGCAAAAGTCTCAAAAGATAAGGCAGAAAATCAGCAACAAAATGGAACCAAAAAATCCATATTTTCTGCCCAAAAATCAGCTGAGCTGCACAATCTAACTTAGGCCATTCCTTCTTTGAAGGAACACACAACCATCCAAAAACTAGCATGTAGAAGTTCATGCTTGCATTTAATTTTGAGGGACAAAAGTCACCTCAACAGCTTCAGTAGTTTTAATGCTGAATAATTACTCTGCTACGTTGCCGACCCCGAATTCACCAGCGTTTTTGGGCCTAAGTGGAACAGAAAGCTTCCCCAGAGAAATACCACTTGCAGATTCGGATATATCATCATTATACCCCCAGATCATTGCTGACTGATTCCTCTAAAAATGAACCCTCTTCCTATGAGAGCCCTTATCCTTGATCAAACACAGGTGAAAAGAAGGCCTAAATGCATGCACAGTACTGTATTATCAGTGTTGATAGTTATATTGTTTCGATTTTGATGTAATAGGGATTTATCCTGTACAATTAGTTACTTTTGAGGTTGAATTACTGATTTGATAGGGATAGGGGTGTCACACCCGCGGGTTGGGAGGTTCTAAAATGATTTGCACCTAACCGGTCATGGTGTAACCTAACTCGTTGACTAACAGGTCATGTACATGTCGAGCTATAACCGGTTCATCTCGCGGGTCAATTTGTTTAACTCAACGGGTAATTATAACCCGTGACCCGTTTTACCAATCCAACTAGTTAAAATGACGGGCGTGTTGGGTTAAGTTGACATATCACATGTGAAATAGTCAACCCCAGATAGAGATTTAGTTTAATATTTTGAAATTATGCAACAATATGTAGTAACTCCGCCTATTTAGGAGTAATTTGTTTGCCTCTAAATAGATTGTCTCAAGCCAGTATAAAGGAAGATGGTTGTGTTAGGCGGACAACCACCGTAAAACCTTTTGTTACATATCATGATATGGATCACATAAGAAATTGTGTGTCACGATAGTGAGATGTGATCCGTATAGCCGACCCCACGTAGTGAGACAAAGACTTAGAAGAAGAAGAAGATGCAATAATATGTAGTGTTGGCAGTATAAGTCATATCTTGCTATAATATAACATCGAGATGCATTGAAATTTGGATACTTTCATCAATGATGATTCACATTCACCATTGTATTGCTATCAGAATCGTAACAGAGAGCAAATCAATATTGAAAGAAAATGTCAAAATGTCAAAATGTCAAAGGGTCAACTCAATGAGACCACTGACCATGCCCAGTCACTCTAATATCAATTATAATATATGAAAATATTACATTCAACTATATAAAGTATGTTAGAAATTTCTATAACTTAACATTTTGTCCTTAGTTTTTTACTCAACCGCAATATGTCATGGATCAACTCCGATTTGATCATGAGTCAACTCATATTTTATTGGGTTTGACCAAATTTGACTTTTGAACAAAATCAAACAAGCATAACATGTTGACCCAAATTGTCTAGCACTGGAGACAATCCATGAAGCCTTCAACAGATTTGTTCACAATCCATAAGCACACCATGCAATTTGTCTGTTTCAATTTATCATAATCTCGAGAATCATGGCTTGTACGTGAAACCTTTCATCTATCATAATCTCGAAGCTTAGTTTCTTCTTTGCTCTTAGAGCCATCTTCATTGCTTTCCTCCGTCCGTAGTACATAATTCCTTTCACTAGAATTACCCCTAGATGATCAGATCTATGCACTAGTATTCCCTCTGGAGTTGCAGATCAAGTTTTGTGAATCGTCAGTAATGCTTTGATTGCTCTCAACTGTTCCTTCATTAGTTCTGATAGACTGATACCATGAACAAAAACAACTTCTACAGAAAAACAGAATACAGGAAAGCGTTAATGGAGAGAATAGAGAAAACTAGAGAGAAAAATATCTGAGATTAATTGTATTAATCTAAGCTTAAATAATTTACAGAGAAGATCTATATCTTACAGACTAAGAAAGATGAGCTACTCATTTACAAAATCTGAACCCATAAATAGCATTCACACCGGTGAGGTTAGTCGACAGCTAACCTTCCTTTAATAGTATTCATTTTGATCACTCCCGTCAAACTTGATAACATTGAATGCTCCTGCCATCTTTGACCTGCTCAAACACGCAATTCAGCTTAATTCCTAGCTCAGCTCAACCATAAGTTCAATGAATCACTCAACAATTTGTCGACTATCAAAAAAACTGAACATTTGTACTTAGTAGGATTAGAATGATCCCCAGAAACATAGCGTTGTTCGGTTGCTTCATTCTATGCATATTAGTTTGCTTCGACGTCGGCAGCTCTGATCCTGATTCATACTGGTGCGGAAATGAATCAAGGTACGACGTTAACAGTTCTAGCGGAAGCATTTTCAGAAACAACTTGGAATCTCTCCTTTCTGCTCTGACTTCAAACGCTTCTCAGCCAAATGGGTTCTATAATTACACTGCCGCAAGTGGCGACACCGCCGTCTACGGCCTGTTTCTCTGCCGGGGCGATCTTACAACCAGCGATTGTGAAACCTGCGTGACGACAGCAAGTTCCGATGCTTTACGGATCTGTCCGGACATAAACAGGGTTTTTAGCTGGTATGACAAATGTCTGCTGCGCTATTCAAATGTATCATTTTTCTCCGTACTGGATACTGGAAATCTGGTGTACTTCCCAACTTCGGGGAATGTCTCTGAAACTGTTACGGGTTCGTTCAACCAAGTATTAGGTGACACGCTTGATCAGATCGCGACCAGGGCTGCGAATGATCTTTCAGGCAGAAAATTTGCTGTTCAAGATGCCAATTTTACACTGTTTCAGAGGATATATGCTCTCGGACAGTGCAGGCCAGATCTTTCGAGTTTGGACTGTGATTCATGCTTTCGACGGGCTATTTCGTTTCTTCCCTCATGCTGTAGTAATCATCAGTCTGGTAGAGTTCTTACCCCCACCAGCTGTGAGATTAGGTACCAGATAACTCCATTTTATCGAGTTCCAGCCTCTCCTCCTCCTCCTCTGGGTCCGGCCCCGGCAAACAACTCTGCTCCGGTCCCAGGTCCTGCAAGCAATCAAGGTACGCCCACATCCTTTGTTTAAGGGCACATTGTTTACCATGTTTCCAAAAACATGTTTTTGTAGTTTTGAATATTATATTAATTTCTCATCATTCTCAATATACATTTTTAATTATCTTTCAACTACACATTTTTACATTCGCAATACACTTTTCACATTTAAAAATTATTTACAAAACCAAGTTTTCAAACCTGATCAAAAGAAACTTGCCCTAATACTCTTTCCGTTCCACTACAAGAGTCTAGTAGTATAGCTGTGTATGAGTCACAGTGCACAACTGCAAACTCGACTCTTCTAATGGGACGGAGGAAGTAGTATTTTTTCTTTTGCGTTGAATCTTTATTTACTTATTTGCTTAATCTTGATCTGCAACAATTTGGGATACGTAGGTAATGGGGGAATCTCTGCCAGAACAATTGTAGCGATTGTTATATCAACCATAGTTGTCATTCTTGTTTCTGTGGTGCTTCTCTTCTGCATTGCCAAGAGGAGGAGGACCAAGAAGACAAAGGCACATAACGTGATTGACGAAACGACAGGTAATTTAGCATGAAGGGTGAAAGCAGTTCATGAAAATTGAGAAAGCATTCATCTTTCTCAACTGATCATCTAAAGACTAATTTCACAATGTTATTGCTATTCCAATTGCAGGTGTAAGCAGTATCTCGAATGATTCTGAATCTTTTCGGTGTAACTTTAGTCAAGTTCAAGTTTATACAAACAACTTTGCTGTTGAGAACAGGATTGGAGAAGGTGGATTTGGCCCTGTATATAAGGTACATTTCCGGAATGGACAATTTCTTGAATGTCAACAAAGATCAAGATATATGTACAACTTTTCTCATTGATCCACTACTTATAATGCCAGGGTACACTTCCTAATGGACAATTAGTAGCTCTGAAAAGGTTGTCTAGAGGCTCCACACAAGGTTCCCAAGAGTTCATCAATGAAATTGCATTAGTTGCCAAGCTTCAGCACCGGAATCTGGTTCGATTATTGGGATATTGCTTGGAAAGAGAAGAAAAGATCCTCATCTATGAATTTGTTCCCAACAAAAGCCTCGACTACTTTCTTTTTGGTACGCTTCAATACATTGAATGGAGAAAAACTTTGAAACTCTTCCTTAAGGCTTGATTGATTAACTAATTGGGGATGTCAATAATTTTGCTGTCATATTGTGTAGACAGAGAGAAGCAACCGTTGTTGAACTGGTTAACACGTTACAAGATCATAGGAGGAATAACAAGAGGACTTCTGTATCTTCATGAAGATTCTCGCTTTAAAATTATACATCGTGATCTAAAAGCGAGCAATGTGCTACTAGACGAAAAAATGAACGCAAAAATTGCAGATTTTGGCTTGGCAAGACTTTTTGAAAATGAGCAATCTGAAGAAAACACAAATGGAATTGCTGGCACATTGTAAGTTGAACAACCTTTCTATCGATACGTTTTACTTGTTCGTAAATAATATATATGTAGCCACACCTAATTATATATAATAGTAAGGGTTGTTGGTTTTGAAGTGGTTACATGGCTCCAGAGTATGCATTCCACGGCCTGCTCTCAGTGAAGTCAGATGTGTTTAGCTTTGGCGTTTTAGTTCTGGAGATCATTAGTGGCAAGAAGAACAGTAGCTTCACGCAGTTGGGTTCTTCTGATGACCTTCTAACTTATGTGAGTTTTCTCCCAAAAACAAAACAAAATGTAGAGATTTTCTTGAACATATACTTGTCATTTGAGGAGTTTTAGACCTGAGCTGACACTAAAATCTCTAAACAATTGATTTTGTAGTCTTGGAAACGGTGGAGGGATGGAACACCATTAGCATTGGTAGATCCAAGCATTGGCGATTCGTATGCCAGAAATGAAGTAATTCGGTGTATTCAGATTGGGTTGCTCTGTGTTCAGGAAGATGCGGAGCAAAGGCCTACCATGGCTTCTGTAGTTCTGATGCTGAATAGTTACTCTGTGACGCTTTCGACCCCAAATCCACCTGCATATTTCATTCGGAGTGGAACAAGGAGCTTGCCTAGAGAACTGCAAGTTGCAGATTCTGATAAATCATCATCTGCAACCAAATCATTACTGTACTCTAGAAATGAAGCATCTATCACTGAACCTTATCCCAGATGAAAAATAAGGCCTGAATGCACTTTGTGGATCACTGTGAAAAACATGATCTAGCTCATTCATTTCTTCAAAACTAGATCTTCTTTGTTCTGCTCGCTTTTGTCATGTCTACCTCTCACATTAGAGGGTGTGGTGCCCTCATGTCATATTACGGGGTCCACTCCCCCTATTATGAAAAGGTAGACAGTGAAAACATAACAATAGCAGACAAAAGATCTTAAAAGCATTAACGGCAAATTTACAGTTTCTCGAATGTATAGTAGGAGTAGGATCTTGAAAGGCTGTGCCAGCAGAAAGAAAAGTCAACGACTCTAGACAAATGGCAGGAGTTAGTAACAGTGTGGATAGTTTCAATTTACCTTTCCTCCCAAAAAAAAAAAAAAAACAAACAATCAGTGTGGATAGTTATATTGTTTTTTTACTTTTATTTTATTGAGACTAGATAGTTATATTGTTTGATTTTTATCTAAAAAGGATTTATCCTGTACAGTACAATTGATTAGTTTTGAGGTTGAATAATTGATTGGATAAGGATAAGGGTGGCAAACCGGAAATGAGAGACTTTTGGGTCGGGTCAAACATGATTAGCACATAATGGGTTATGATTTAATTCGACCTATTAACTAACTCGTCGTGTATTATGAATTAGGTTATGTATAAGTCGATTTATAACTGGTTCACTTTACAGTTCAATTTGTTTGACCTAATAGGTCATAACCTGATTTGACCAGGGAGCTATTTTACCAACCTAATTAAGGGTTTGGTTAAACATCGATTTGTTATCGGTCAAATCTGATTTGATCATGAGTCAACTCAAATTTTACTGGGTTTGACCAAATTTGACTTTTGAAATAAATCGAAACAGCATTCACACCGGTGGGGTTAGTCGACAGCTAACCTTCCTTGAATAGTATTCATTGTTCACTCCCATCAAACTCAATAACAACTAATGCACCTGCCATCTTTCAACTGTTGAAACACGCAGTAGTTTTCACCTTAACTCCGAGCTCAGCTCAACCATAAGTTCAATGAATCACTTAGCATTCGTAGAAGAATTGAGGGATTAGATTGAGGATGATCCCCAGAAATATAGCGTCGTTCGCTTGCATCATTCTATGCATATTAGTTTGCTTCGACTTCGGCAGCTCTGATCCTGATTCATACTGGTGCGGAAATGAATCAAGGTACGACGTTAGCAGTAATAGTGGAAGCGTTTTCAGAAACAACTTGGAATCGCTCCTTTCTGTTCTGACTTCAAACGCTTCTCAACCAAATGGGTTCTATAATTACACTGCCGGAAGCGACAACACCGCCGTCTATGGCCTGTATCTCTGCCGGGGCGATCTTACAACCAGCGATTGTGAAACCTGCGTGGCGACAGCAAGTTCCGATGCTTTACGGCTCTGTCCGGACATAAACAGAGTTTTTAGCTGGTATGACAAATGTATGTTGCGCTATTCAAATGTATCTTTTTTCTCCGTCAGGGATACAGGACCTCTGGTGTACTTCCCAAACTCGGCGAATGTCTCTGAAACTGATGCAGGTTCGTTCAACCAAGTATTAGGTGACACGTTGATCAGATCGCGGCCAGGGCTACGAATGATAGTTCGGGCAGAAAATTTGCTGTTAAAGATGCCAATTTTACACTGTTTAAGAGGATATACGCTCTCGGACAGTGCAGGCCAGATCTTTCGAGTTTGGACTGTGATTCATGCATTCGACAGGCTATTTCGTTTCTTCCCGCATGCTGTAGTAATCACCAGTATGGTAGAGTTCTTATCCCCACCAGCTGTGAGATTAGGTACCAGATAACTCCATTTTATCAACTTCCAGCCTCTTCCGGTCCCTGCAAACAACTCTGCTACGGTTCCAGGTCCTGGAAGCAATCAAGGTAAGCCCACATCATTTGATTCCATTCTACTACAAGAGTCTAGTAGTATAACTGTTTATCAGTCACAATGCACACCTCCAAACTGGACTCTTCTAATGGGAATGAGGAAGTAGTATATTTTTCTTTCTAACTGAAACTTTATTTACTTATTTGTTTAATCTTGATCTGCAACAGTTTTGGATATGTAGGTAATGGGGGAATCTCTGCCGGGACAATTGTAGCGATTGTTATCTCAACCATTGTTGCCATTCTTGTTTTTGTGGTGCTTCTCTTCTGCATAGCAAAGAGGAGGAAAACAAAGGAAACAAACCCACATAACGTGATTGACAAAGAGACAGGTAATTTAGTATGAAGAATGAGAAAGCATTTATCATTCTCAACTGATCATCCAAAGACTAATCTCCCAATGTCATTGCTATTCCAATTGCAGGGCTAAGCAGTATCTCAACTGATTCTGAATCTTTGAGGTGTAGCTTTATTCAAGTTCAAGCTTATACAAACAACTTTGCTGTTAAGAACAAGATTGGTGAAGGTGGATTTGGCCCTGTATATAAGGTACATTTTAAGTATGCACAATTTCTTGAATGTCAAAGGTAAAGATATATATACAACTTTTCTCATTGATCCACTTCTTATAATTTCAGGGTACACTTCCAAATGGGCAATTAGTAGCTCTGAAGAGGTTGTCTGCAAGCTCAGCACAAGGTTCCCAAGAGTTCATCAATGAAATTGCACTACTTGCCAAGCTTCAGCACCGGAATCTGGTTCGACTACTGGGATATTGCTTGGAAAAAGAAGAAAAGATCCTCATATATGAATTTGTTCCTAACAAAAGCCTTGACTTCTTTCTTTTTGGTAAGCTTCAAGCAATTGATATGAGAAAAACTTTGAAACTATTCCTTTAGCTTGATCATCTTGATTAACTAAATAAATGGGGATATGATCAATAATTTTCGTCATATTGTGTAGACAGAGAGAAGCAAGCGTTGTTGGACTAGCTAACACGTTACAAGATCATAGGAGGAATAGCTAGAGGACTTCTCTATTTACATGAAGATTCTCGCTTTAAAATTATACATCGCGACCTTAAAGCAAGCAATGTGCTACTAGACCAAAACATGAATGCAAAAATTGCAGATTTTGGCTTGGCCAGGCTTTTTGAAAATGATCAATCTGAAGGAAACACAAGTAGAATTGCAGGGACCTTGTAAGTTGAAATATCTTTCCACCTACGTTTTATTCTCTGCATTCTCCAAAATAGTAATGTTGTTTTGTTTTTGAAGTGGTTACATGGCTCCAGAGTATTTATTCCATGGCCTCCTCTCAGTGAAGTCAGATGTCTTTAGTTTTGGTGTTTTAGTTCTGGAGATCATAAGTGGCAAGAAGAACAGTAGCTTACAGGCCAACGGAGCCGATGACCTTCTTACTTACGTGAGTTTCTTCTCCCAAAACTGAGATAAAATGTACAGGTTTTCTTGAATAATTTGACAGTAAAATATTGAAACCATTGATTCTGTAGAGTTGGAAACGGTGGAGGGACAGATCACAATTAGCGTTGGTAGATCCAAGCATTGTGGATTCGTATGCGAGAAATGAAGTAATTCGGTGTATTCAGATTGGGTTGCTCTGTGTTCAGGAAGATGTGGAACAAAGGCCAACCATGGCTTCAGTAGTTCTGATGCTGAATAGTTACTCTATGACGCTTTCGATCCCAAATCCACCTGCATATTTCGGCCGGAGTGGAACAAGGAGCTTGCCTAGAGAACTGCCGGTAGCAGATTCCGATGAATCATCATCTACAACCAAATCATTCCTGCAAGATTCCTCAAGAAGTGAATCCTCTATCACCGAACCTTACCCTAGATGAAACTGAGGTGAAAAATAAGGCCTGAAATCGAATGCATGCTGCACAGTTTCAGTACTGTTGATTGTTTCTGTTTGATTTTAATTTGTTGGCTTTGTGGAAAACATGATCTAGCTCCCTCACTTATTGCAGATTTGCAGTTCCTGGAATGTATAGTAAGTCCAAACATTTTTTCAAAGCATGTTAATCCCAAAAGGAGAATGATAATCCAAAAGCAGTTATTCAAGAGCCTATGACCTAATCTTAGCAGTAATAAGATCACTCTTGAAATAAGCACATGATTTAATGTAGAAAAGCAACAACTTAAAACAACAAAGAATGCAGCAGATATCAGCAAGAACAATTGATCACAGTAGTGGAATTGCTACTGCAGAATCAAAGTCCGCGTGAGAGAAGAAAACCTTGAGAGAAAATTTCTGAAAGAGGATCTTGTTGATCCGAATTGGTTAATTTACCAGTAAAGTAACAACTTGGTTATATACAGAAAACTTAACCTGAACTCACTAACCGCTAGAGATTATGCTAAAATACACCCCTAAACTGAGCTGGTATCTTAGCTTAATTTAGCTCAGCTCGTATGAAACAGATATGTACATGTGGTATCAATCGTATGTTTTACAGGCATTATTTCTTCACACCCCCTCAAGCTGAGCTTGATTAGATAGAAGTAATCATGCCAAGCTTAGCACTGAGCTGCAGAAACTGATGAGAAGGCAGACTGTTGGTAAGCAAGTCTGCAAGTTGTAATTTGGAGGGAATTTATGAAGGATCGATAAAGCCTTCTTTGTATTTGTTCGGTACAATGTGTCAATCGATCTCGATGTGCTTAGTTCGCTCATGGAAGAAATGATTTGCGGCGATGTATAGAGCTGCCTGGTTAGCACAATGCAAGGGAATAGGAAAAGCGATAGGAACTGATAAAGTTTTCAGCAAATAAGAAATCCACATTACCTCACAGACAGTATTAGCCATACTTCTGCGCATATTTTCTTGCATTATAGTGGCGAACTCGACTCGTGGGGGATATTATTGCTCAGACGACACAATTTACAGCACTAATAGTACCAGTGGAAGGGTTTAAAGATAAAACCTGGATTATCTCCTTTCTGTTCTGGTTTCAAATGCTTCTGTGCCAACTGGGGCTTCTATAATTACACTGCCAGCTCCGCCGCCTACGGCCTGTCCCTCTGTCGGGGTGATGTTAAAATCAGCAAATGCCAAGATTGCTTGACAACAGCTAGCTCTGAAGTTTTACGGTTCTGCCAGATGTTAAAATCAAATCAGCTATAGTAAAGGGTCGCTGGTTAATGGAGTCGATCCAAATTTGATAACACTTTCATATTATGTAACCCTCTTAACAACATGACATCTTGACCTAAAAATTAGGCCTAGAATCTTGGACAAGCAGCACTAGAGAGAGTGATGATAGTGGACTCGGCCAACAAAAAATAAAAGTCAAGGATTCTTACCAAAACATGCATGGTGTCATGAATTGGGGAAATAGTGTAATAATAGATAAAAGAGGGCAAAGTGTAATAAATAGGAAAATAGCTGAGAGGCGGTTAATTCTGAAAGGGATAAAAGTTGAGAAAGGAAAGAAGGAAAGGCATGTTTTCGGATGTATGAACTCTGTTCTTCTTGTCTAATGCAATTCATTCTTATTCTTTCCCCAGTTCTTTCTTTTCTTCATTCTTCAGGCCCTTAGCCTGACACATGGTTTGTTCTTTACCCTTTGGGCCTTTGTGTTTTGAACCCAGTCCAGACAATTTCCAAACTCGCCGTTCCCTTTTGTTGTATTTCAGTTGTATCCTACAAAGCAAACTACTTGCTATCATCTAATTATGAATAATGAATTGATAAAAGATTGTTGCGACAATAAAGGGGGAAAAAAAAAAAAGCAAATTATTAATTATGCTTTCTAAAGTGTAATATATAATTAATGAAAGATAATTTTGTATGACACATCATCCATAATTTCATGGTGTATGTTTGTCTTTCTTTGTTTTCTCTAACCTAACCTTAGTCCCACTCTCTTTGTTTCTTTATTGGTCTTCCCTCATCACCGACCCTAGGAGAATAGGGAAAATTATTTTTTATGAGTTTTCCTTTCTCTTCTAATAAAGAGATTTTGTTTTACTGAATAAGTGGGAGTTTATTCCTCCCACATAAATAAATAAGAACTGCATTATTTTCAAGTGAATATTCAGTCAAATTGAAGACTCTCATTGAAGTATTAATGGTTGATCCGAGATCAAATTCATGTTTAGGTACGATACTTTTCCAGCCCAACAGACATTATCATATTTTATTATTTTAAATCTATATAGACCATCATTTGTTTAGACTTGCATAGGTTTTATTCATTATATTTTTCAATTGTTTTTTTTTTTGAACTTTTATATTTTCAATTGTTTGTATTTGATTGTTGCAATATCAGCACCTATATATTATATGTATGGTCACTTTAGGATCAACATCTGGAAGAGGCTTTTTTGCACTCATCTCTATAACTCCAGGACCTTACTAGCTTGATGCATGCAAACCTATGAACTCCTTTAAGTTTCAGATAAGGCTGCTATTGCCTCTCCTTTGCAGCCCGATTCGGCAATTCCGATGATTATGGTTACATCAACAGTTAGTGTTGACTAGGAATATGGCTGTGCAAAGATGCTTTGATTTTTCGTGTTGACGAAAATATATATATATATGCTTCCATCTTATGAACCAAAGCTGATTCTATTCGGGACAAGAAAGCAAAGCCGGGGACCTAGGTGGATAAGCTGGTTTTTCTTGAATAAAAAATATGAACTCTAGAATAGTGGATGAAGACAAGCATGTTCCTAGAATGGTGAATCTTTTACCTATTCAAACGCGTAATTCATAATCAATTCCCGAGCTGGATGACTCATCCATTTGTCTGCTACCGAAAAACGAAGATTCGTAGCACAAAACTAGACTCGAGATTACCTTCACTTCATTCAGAACTACTAACTTAGGAGTGTTAATTAACATGGTGTCCAGAAATATAGCGTTTTCTGCTTGCTTTTTTCTATGCACGTTAGTTTGCTTCGATATCGGAAACTGTGAACGTTTGGGATATAACTGCACAATAGAATCAAAATACAACGTTAACAGTACTAGTGGCAAGATTTACAAAAGCAACGTGAAATCCCTCCTTTCTGCTCTGGCTTCAAATGCTTCTCAACCAAATGGGTTCTATAAGTACACTGTCGGAAGCGACGACACCGCCGTCTACGGCCTGTTTCTCTGCCGGGGCGACGTTACCACCAGCGATTGTCAAAACTGTTTGAATATAGCCAAGTCCGATGCTTTGCCCCTCTGCCCGAACAGACTGAGGGTTGTTGTTTGGTACGACAACTGTATGTTGCGGTACTCAAATGCATCGATTTTCTCCGTGAAGGATACGAGCATTCCGATGCCTTGGTCGACCACGGAGAATGTGACTGAGATGGGTTCGTTCAACCAGGTGTTAGGTAATACATTTGATCAGATAGCGACCCAGGCTGCGAATGATATTTCAGGGAAAAAAATTTGCTGTTCAAGAAGCCAATTTTTCCCTGTTTCAGAAGATATACGCTCTCGGACAGTGCACGCCTGATCTTTCGGATCAGGACTGTGGATCGTGCCTTAGAACTGCTATTGGGATTCTTCCCACGTGTTGTAGTAATCATCCGGAAGGTAGAGTTCTTTTCCCCAGCTGTTATATTAGGTACCAGATCAATCCATTTTATCGAGTTCAAGCCCCTGCTCCTCCTCCGGGTCCGGGTCCAGTCTTGGCAAGCAATAAAGATCAAGGTAAGCCCACATCATTAGTACTCATCCTTGTAAGTTGAAAATACTCAAAATATTGTCAGAATTCAGGTTCAAGACCATTTTCGAACAATTTTTGAAAAAAATAAGGGACGAAAGTGAAACCATTTCAAGTTAAGGGATCAAAAGAAGACAAAATCCCAAAATATAGTTGTTAAATTGATCCATTTTCTTACATGAACTATCTTGCTAGTCTTTAATTCCTGTGAGGCTGCGAAGCCATGAACAAACATCTTAATTTCTACAAGAATAGTGATTTAAAACTAGAAAGCAACAGAGTAAAGTAAAATAAAATGATTATATATAGAGTCATTAATTAATTGAATCTTTATTTACTTATTTGGTTAAGAATCTGCAACAATTTTGGATATGTAGGTAATGGGGGAATCCCTCTCGGAACAATTGCAGCGATTGTTATCTCAACCACTGCTGCCATTGTTGTTTTGTGGTGCTTGTATTCTGCATAGCAAAGAGAAGGAGGACCAAGAAAAGAAGGAAACGTATCATGATAGCAAAAACAACAGGTAACTTATAGTATGAGAAAGCATTAATCTTTCAAAGACTAATTTCACAATGTTATCACTATTCCATTGCAGGTGTAGGCAGTATCTCAACTAATACCGAATCCTTGGGGTGTAAGTTTAGTGAAGTTCAAGCTTATACAAACAACTTTGCTGTTGAAAACAGGATTGGTCAAGGTGGTTTTGGTCCTGTGTATAAGGTACATTTTAATTTTCGACAATTTCTTGAATGTCAAAGGTCAAGATATGCAATCAAATTAACGGCCTTTTTACAACTTTTAGCAATGATCTATCATGTTTTACATGTAATAATGTCAGGGTGCATTGCCAAATGGGCAATTAGTAGCTGTGAAGAGGTTGTCCAGAAGCTCAGCACAAGGTTCCCAAGAGTTCATCAATGAAATTGCACTTGTTGCTAAGCTTCAGCACAGAAATCTGGTTCGACTACTGGGATTTTGCTTGGAAGGAGAAGAAAAGATTCTCCTCTATGAGTTTGTTCCTAATAAAAGCCTTGACTACTTTCTTTTTGGTACGTTTCAATACATTGACTGATGAAATTCTTTGTTTTAGCCTGATTATATAACTTTGATTAACTAATTGGGGATGCTAATTATTTTGTGTCTTATGTGTAGACAGAGAGAAGCAGCCGTTGTTGGACTGGTTCACACGTTACAAGATCATAGGAGGAGTAGCAAGAGGACTTCTTTATCTTCATGAAGATTCTCGCCTTAAAATTATACATCGAGATCTTAAAGCAAGCAATGTGCTACTAGACCAAAATATGAATGCAAAAATAGCTGATTTTGGCTTGGCAAGGCTTTTTGAAAATGATCAATCTGAAGGAAACACAACTAAAATTGCTGGCACATTGTAAGTCTTTAGTCTTGGTATATTGATATTTGTATTTTATGAAATAATTGTAATGGTTGTTGTTTTGTTTTTGAAGTGGTTACATGGCACCTGAGTATGCATTCCATGGCCTCCTCTCAGTAAAGTCAGATGTCTTCAGCTTTGTTGTTTTAGTTCTGGAGATCATAAGTGGAAAGAAGAACAGTGGCTTACAGCTAAATGGTGGAGCTGACCTTCTTACTTATGTGAGTTTTTTTCACTAAAACAAAATAAACTGTATAGACTTTCAGACTAAATAAACTGACGGTAAAATCTTGAAACCTTTGATTCTGTAGACTTGGAAGCGGTGGAGGGACGAAACACCATTAGCATTGGTAGATCCAAGCATTGGAGATTCCTATGACAGAAATGAAGTAATTCGGTGTATTCAGATTGGCTTGCTGTGTGTTCAGGAAGATGTTGAACAAAGGCCAACCATGGCTTCAGTAGTTCTGATGCTGAATAGTTATTCTAGTACGCTTTCGACCCCAAATCCACCTGCATATTTTGGTCGGAGCAGAAGAACAGCGAGCAGCTCCATTGAACTACCAGTTCCAGATTCGGATAAATCTTCATCTACGTCCAAATCATTGCTTAAAGATTCCTCTGAAAATTAATCCTCTTCCTCTGAACCCTTATCCTAGATAAAAAGAGAAGTATAAAATAAGGCCTGAATGCATGCACAGTATCAGTCTTTATAATTGTTGTTTGATACCTCAATACATAGCATGACAAAATTCTGTTCTTTTGGTGACCAAACTTGGTGACCACAATGTTTGGTCATTGAAAGTATTCTTTAGTGACAATTCTTGTAAGGTTGGTCACAACTAGCCTTTGATGCCGAGTGCCTTGTTGATCTCCGGGTGACCAACATATTTGGTCACAAGAACCTTTGGTGTCCAGATTCTTGCTTTTGGTGAACAAATTTTAGTTCACTGAAGGTCCATTACTCATTATTTGGATTTTTTTTTCTCTCACAAATGTGGTTACTAGAGAGACTAGAGGGTCCTTAACCCAACAATGGCTAACCCTGATCCTTTGGTCTAGGAATATTGTTATGTTAAATCACTCCATTGGATCCTTAGATTAGGATGTTGTATTTATTTGGTCCTTTAACTTCAAACAGTTTCATTTTAGTCCCTTAACTTCAAAATTATTACAAAATGGTCCTGAACTTAAATTTTTATAATATTTAAGTTAGCTTAAACTAGCATGAGTTGTTTAAAGTTAAATTAAGGGGGTGAACAATGCGATTTAGCCTTTATTTTTTTCATTTGTTGCCTGTATGACTGTGTGTGAATCACACGTATTAGTATAAAATAGCTAAATTGCCATAAATTGGGCTTGGAACCACTTTAATTAGAACAACTTTTGAAGTTAATAGATAAAAATGAAACGATTTTAAGTTTAAGTGTCCAGAGGGAAACAACAGTCAAAGTTAAGGGACCAATATAATAATTTAACCATATTGTTACTGCTAATATCTCTCGCCCCATTTAGCAAGCAAGAAATTATTATTAAATGCACATATGAATAATAAAGTTATCTGAATGAAAAAGATGCTTGAAGAGAAAAAAATGTTTTAGAGAGGGCTGCTATTGCCTATCCTTCACAAGTCCGATTAGGAGATTCCGATGATTATGGTTACATCAACAGTTAGTGTTGACAAGGAATTAAACTGGCTCTGCAAAGATGCTCTTTTAGTGTTCGTTCGGCAGATTCTATTCCGGACAAGAAAGCAAAGCCAGGACCTAGGTGGAGAGCCTGTTATATTAATAATAAAATATAAATTGGTGAATCTTTTACCTATTCAAACGCATAATTTATATTAATTTCCGACCTGAATGACTCATCAATTTGTCGTAGCACTAAAACAGGAGACTTTTTGATACGCTTCAGTACTTCATTAATTCAGTTCGATTAGAACTTGGAGTTAACTAACATGATCTCCAGAAATATTGCGCTTGTTGCTTGCTTGGTTCTAGTTTGCTTCGACGTCGGAAACTGTGATCCTCTGTCATTTGCTTGCGGAAATGAAACACAGTACAACGTTAACAGTACAAGTGGCAGGATTTACAGAAACAACCTGGATTCCCTCCTTTCTGCTCTGACTTCAAATGCTTCTCAGCCGAACGGGTTCTATAATTACACAGTCGGAAGAACCGTTAACACAGCCGTCTACGACCTGTTTCTCTGCCGGGGCGATGCTACAGTCGCCGAGTGTCAAGATTGTTTGACAACAGCAACGGCCGAGGCTTTACGGCTCTGTCCGGACAAAAACAGGGTTGTTATCTGGAATGACAAGTGTATGTTGCGCTATTCAAATGTATTCATTTTCTCCGTACTGGATGCAAACGTTGCGTCAGTATTGTTGTTCACCGCGAATGTGACTGAGACGGTTGCATTCAACCAGGTATTAGGTGACACATTGAATCAGATAGTGACCAGGGCTGCAAATGATGTTTCCCTGAAAAAATTTGCTGTTCAAGATGCCAGTTTTGCACTATTTCAGAGGATATACGCTCTCGGCCAGTGCACGCTGATCTTTCGAATCAGGACTGTGAATCGTGCCTTAGAGATGCTCTTTCAATGCTTCCCTCGTGCTGTACCAATCGTATAGGAGCTGGAATTCTATTCCGCTACCAGACCAATCAATTTTATACAGTTCCAGCTCCTCCTCCTCCTCCTCCGGGTCTGGTCCCTGCAAGCAATTCTCCTCCGGGTCCAGGTCCGGGTCCTGCCCCTGCCCCTGCAAGAAATCAAAGTAAACCCACATCATTTCTCCATTTGTCTTTTATCAGAAATTGTAATACTCCTGTCATTACTACTCATCCCTATAAGTGTTAGTTGAAAATAACTCAAATATTTTCAGAATTTAGGTTTAGGATCATTTTAGAACAATTTTTGATAAAATATGGGACAAAAATTAAACAATTTCAAGTTAATGGACCTAAAAAACAAAATCACAAGTTAAGGACCAATAGAGTAATTTAAGCTTTACATAATATAGTTGTTAAGTTGATCCATTTCCTTAAATGAACTATCTAGCCAGTCATTGATTCCTGATTAGCTGAGATGCCATGAACAAACTTCTTAATTTCTACAAGAATGATTATTTAAACCTAGAAAAGAAAAAGAGTAAAATAAAATAAAATTATCATAAATACTGTTAATAATTGAATCTTTGTTTTATTGTTTGTTTAAGAATCTGCAACAATTTTGGACATGTAGGTAATGGGGAAATCTCTGTCGGAACAATTGTAGCTATTGTTATCTCAACCATTGTTGCCGTTCTTGTTTTTGTGGTGCTGGTCTTCTGCATATCAAAGAGGAGGAGGGCCAAGGAAACAAACGCACATAATGTGATTCACGAAACGACCGGTAATTTAGTATGAAGGGTGAAAGAGGCTGAAGAATGATAAAGCATTAATCTTATTCATCTGATCCAAACACTAATTTCACAATGTTACTGCAACTGCAGGTGTAAGCAGTATCTCAATTAATTCTGAATCCTTGCGGTGTAAGTTTAGTGAAGTTCAAACTTATACAAACAACTTTGCTGTTGAGAACAGGATTGGCCAAGGTGGTTTTGGTCCTGTATATAAGGTACGTTTTAATTTTGGACAATTTCTTAAATGTCAGACATCAAGATAAATGTGCAATCAAACCACGGCCTTTTTAGGACTTTTAGCGTTGATCTATTGTGTTTTACTTGTAATGTCAGGGTACACTATCAAATGGGGAAATAGTAGCTGTGAAAAGATTGTCTAGAAGCTCAGCACAAGGTTCCAAAGAGTTCATCAATGAAATTGCACTTGTTGCCAAGCTCCAGCACAGGAATCTGGTTCGACTACTTGGATTTTGCTTGGAAGGAGAATAAAAGATACTCATCTATGAGTTTGTTCAATACATTAATTAATCGATGGAATTCTTCGTTTTAGCCTGATTATTACCTTGATTAACTGATTGGGGATGCTAATAATTTTGGGTCATAATGTGTAGACACAGAGAAGCGACCGTTGTTGGACTGGTTAACACGTTACAAGATAATAGGAGGAGTAGCAAGAGGACTTCTTTAAGCAAGCAATCTTAAAGCAAGCAATGTGCTACTAGACCAAAATATGAACGCAAAAATTGCTGATTTTGGCTTGGCAATAGGCCTGCTCAACTGATCCGCGGGTCGGGCCGGATCGAGCTGATCCGATCCGATCCGATCCGAAATTTCGGATCGGATCGGATCGGATCAGCACATTTATTCGGATCTCTGTTATCGGATCAGATCGGGTCGGATCAGTTTATGATCCGATCTGATCCGATTTTTTTTTTTTTTAAACACTAAAATAGGGAAAAAGCCCTAATTCTCTTCCTGCTCAGTCGCGTACCGGCACTGCGCCTCCTTCATCTTCGGCTTTCTTAGTCGGAGACTCCGCAGCCGTCACCGGTCTTCATCAGCAGTTCTCCCTCTCCCTCTCCCTCTCCTCCTCCTCCTCCCTGCCCTCGCCGTTGTTGCCCTTGACCATTGAGTCCGCACACAAGAAAGGGGCTGGAAGCACCAAGAACAGCCGTCTTCAAATGGAAGGGAAAACGTGTGTTGCGGTTCAAAGTTGAGCAATACTTCGACATATTTGTGGGTTGTATTTGGAATTTCCATCCAAGTTTTCACATACGGAAAGGTGAATACTAGTATTATTCTTCTACAAATATTATGTTTTAGTTGTTACATTTTTCAATATGAAGGATGCCTTCTCTGTTTTGGTTTTCTTTTTTGAAACTAGGAAATTAAGGTCCAATGTATAAGATTTCTTATGGTTTGATTATAAGATTTCTTATAGTTTGATATGTACAGGTCTAATATGAAAATATTTTTTGCTCTCAGACACCAAGTTCCGTATATGAATTCTGATTACTCATATCTTTAAGATTGGGATGCATAAATAAGCAATAAGCTGGGAACTGGAACCACCATAAATTGTTTACCTGTAAGCAATTTCGTCTTTCAAGTAATCAGAGATACATGCATATTTGAGCCTTTAATGTCTAAGTATATTGAGCCTTTAAAGTATGTTTGAGTTGCTTTGCTTTTGAAAGATTTAAAAGGTAAATAGAGAAGTCAACTTCCAAAAACAAACATTGCTCTGAGCCAGCCTTCAGGTTCTTGATTTTCTTAATAGTAGCTAATGAATGTATTTTTCTCTAAATTGAAAACTGAAGTGAAATTTTTTTTATGGATGCTGAATTTGATTAAAGTTTGTTGCTGTCAATTGGGTATTTTCAGCTTTAATTATAACAGGGTGTAAATTATTTGGACTGAAGTTTTGGTCTTGAGCATTTTGTGAACTTTTGGTGTTGGCTATTTCAGCCAATATGCACTTCTGTAACTTGCACCTTTGGCTTCACCAGAGTCGCCCAGTAGTTAGTGCTTAACTGTCCATTTAGTTGTTTTGTAGTAAGAGCATATTTGATACTGTTCTTGAATGGTTGGTTCTTAATTTTATCTGGACCAGACTAAATGGTGGTTCGAGTTTGAATTGGTGGAGGTAGCTAGGGTGTTAGATATAGCAGCATTGACTCTAAACATCCTAAGTTTTACTAAGGGATAGTAGATACATAGTACATGAAAAGGTCTTGGAATAAAAAGTAGCTATTTTTAATATTTGATTTATGAAAGCCATTTATGCATTGGTAATTAAATACTCCATGCTAGTTTTAAATAGCATAATGTTGTCTTTATGTAGAATTTTGTTGCTTGTTTGCTGTGTACGATATCACTGTAGATCATAAAGAGTTGATGTATATATTTTAATTTGCCTGCTACAGTCCTTGAGGGAAATTCTTGGCAGTATTACTTGTGTACTCTAACTGATTTTGTATGTAGAATTTTGTTGCTTGTTTGCTGTGTACGATATCACTGTAGATCATAAAGAGTTGATGTATATATTTTAATTTGCCTGCTACAGGCCTTGAGGGAAATTCTTGGCAGTATTATTTGTGTACTCTAACTGATTTTGTACTTGTTTTATTTCTTGTTCAGCCAAAGCCAGAGTGATTGTGAATCCCAAGGGTGAAATGAAAGCCACTCTGATTCTAGTTTGCCCTCCTTAATTTGAGTCCTTCTGTTTAAGAAGTCATTATTTACTGCATTACTCGTCCAATTTATCAATTTCAACTCTTTAGTATCCATCTCTTCAACATTAGATACATGCTTTAATTTGTGTATTTCCATGAATGTCACAATCTACAGGAGTAGGAGCCAATGTTGAATGAAATGTAGCAAAAAATGGCGAGTAGGATGAATGCAACTACTTAGATTACTGCTTAGATCTTGGCTTGCTTAATTTACCCAGGGATTCTCTTTGTACATTCACAGGGAAAACAAGTAGAAACAGAGATTAGATGCTTCTCTTTTTTGTTATTCTTTTATGTATTTTGCAATTATATATCAGTAGGTAGGACAAATTCTGCACTTAGATGTAACTGGTTTGCAAGTAGGTAGGACAAATGGGATGGCAAGTAGAAATAGCTATCTTGGAGAATGTGTTTTTCTTCCATGTTTTGCTTCTATTTTTCCCCTTGGAGTCCATATAATGCTGTGAAAGTATAATGAAGTTAGGTTGATTAATAACTAATTACTTCTTGTGATTCTTGTAACTAACAGAAGGTTTCTCAATTAGTTTTACAGGGAGAAAACATCTAATTCAAAAAGGGCAAAAGGCAAAGGAAAGAAAAATAAAATAAAATAAAAAATAAAGAAGTTCGGATCGGGTCCGAACCGACCCGAACCGACCCGAAATTTCGGATCACCGATCCGAACGGATCGGATCGGGTCGGGTCGGTTCGGGTATTGCCATTTGAGCAGCCCTACTTGGCAAGGCTCCTTCAAACTGATCAATCTGAAGGAAATACAAGTAGAATTGTTGGCACATTGTAAGTTGAACAATCATTATGTCCTCCTCTTTTTTCATTGCATTCTCCATGAGCAATAGTAATGGTTGTTGTTTCGTTTTTTAAGTGGTTACATGCCTCCAGAGTATGCATTCCATGGTCTGCTCTCAGTGAAGTCAGATGTGCTTAGCTTTGGTGTTTTAGTTCTGGAGATCATTAGTGGCAAGAAGAACAGTAGCTTACAGTTGAACGGTGCCGATAACCTTCTTACTTATGTGAGTTTCTTCTCTCATAACTAAAATAAAATAAAATGTCTAGATTTTCTTAAATATACTTTTTAGTTGGGAACTTTCAGACTAAATAAACTGAATGTAAAGTCTGTAAACCATCGGTTTTGTAGTCATGGAAACTGTGGAGGGCCGAAACACCATTAGCATTGGTAGATCCAAGCATCGGAGATTCCTATGACAGAAATGAAGTAATTCAGTGTATTCAGATTGGGTTGCTCTGTGTTCAGGAAAATGTGGAACAAAGGCCTACCATAGCTTCAGTAGTTCTTGTTGGAAAATATTATTTAAACCAAACTTGTAATAAATAGGCAATTATATTTGTAGTAGAATTTATTATTTATCTGTTTCCTATTTAGTTTAGTGTTTGTTTTGGGTAACCTATTTGTTTTAGGAAATAGTTCTGCATCAGATTAATGGTAGGATTCATGAATAGTTTAGCCTATAAATAAAGGCATTGGGTGATTATTGTAATCACAAAGAGATACAAAGAAAACCACAGAGATAGATACAGGAGAAACTGAATAGCCTTTGGGTTGTTTCTCTACCAAGCTTCGGCTTAGGTGCGCCGCACAGATTGTGTGCGTGTGGGTTTATTTATTGTTCGTTATTACAAAGAAGTTATATTCCGCTGTGCGTTAATCTCTTTATATTATTTTGGATATTTATTGTTGTTATATCCTACAAGTGGTATGAGAGCCAGAAAAAGGTTGTGTCCGGCTGGTGGGAAAAAACCGGCAAGAGAAAGCAAAGTCGTGAAGGCTTATTGAAAATTGGAGAACAAATTTGGAGTACGGCTCGAATTTTGTGAGGAAGAAAAAAAAGGGAAATTTTAATTGCCGTAACCGTGCGTAGCGGTTAGCGCTGTTGAAGAAAAGTCAGAAGTTTTTTTTTCTTGGTTTGGTCTCGGGCTGATCAGGAGGTAAACATTAAGGGCCTGTTCTTCTGCTGTGCCTCAGACCCAGGTTTAGCAGGTTTTTGGGTCTGAGTCCAAAAAATATGTTGAATTGGGCTCAGTCCAATGTTTCTTTTCGGTCCATCTTTGCACTGGGTCTTACTCCCTGGTCTTAGAACAGATACCACAACCGCGTCTGTTCTTTCCCTCAATTCTTCGTGGTTCAGCGTTTAGCGCAAACCTTGTTTTGTACACATCGGCCTCTTCTCTTCCGTTTCCTCCCCAATCCTTCCCGGGTTATCGGCGACCGCGATATGGAGTTGAAGTTTCTGCTGTGCCGGTGACGTCGATCCCTTTTGCTCTTCGCTAAACAGTCGGTGAATCGGTTCCACTGGTCTGAAGGTTTTCATCCCAATTTAGGGGTCTAGGGTTCAGGGAGAAATTGGAACACAGAAATTTGTGGGAACCGACGGCTTGGGCTGTAGAGAAGGAGTTCCGGCCGAGATCATTGCCTCTTGAATCGGTCAACTTCACAAACGCGGTTGAATTCTCTGTCGTTGGTTAAGAAGACGCACAACAGCCATATTGAACCGGAGGTGCAGGGGTGTTGTGAACCAGCCACGGTCAAGCATTTGCCAGCCTTGTCCTCTTCAAAGGTAATTCAAGCTAAACACAACTTCGGATTTCTGCCATACATGGGACGCATTTGTGTTAGTTGATTTATTTGCGGTTGTTGTATTCATTAGTTGATTGTAAAGAACTATTGTCACGCTAGACTCTACTCTTTTTTTTTCTCTTCCCTTTTTGGTCTAAACTCTCCTTTGTTTAGAACCATATTGATTTTCATGCATCATCTAAAAGGATTCAATATATACTTGTGACAGTTAGATTTTTTAAGCGCTTGGTTTATCAGAAATAACTTATGGTGTTTTTCATAGTAGCATTGGGTGACCATGAAGATTTATTCAGCTGTGTGTGCCCTTCTTGCCTGGCATTCGGGAAATTCATATTTTTCCTTGTTTCTGTCAGGAAATGGTCTGTTGACTCCTTACATCTTGGTCTGCATTATTTTTTAGTGCAACTTCTCATATTCTAGTTGAGAAAAAAAAAAATTGGATTCTTTTTTCTTTTGTGCATAGTCTGAAGGTATTAATCTTTTTGTCTTTGTACAATAATTCATTTTGGAATTTTTATTGGCAATTGAGTGTCTGGGTTAGTGTTTTTATCTTTTAGCAATTCAAAATGCACCATTGTAGCAACTGAGTGAGAAATTGTGTTATGTTAAAGGGGTTTTATCTCCTTAAAATTTCTATGGGGGTGAGTTGCAGAGCCTTTTGGGGGCCTAGTTTTCGAGAACAAGATATGCAGTTCTTTTCTCCAACATCATACTTTTATTCATTTGGAGAAAATTTGATCTGAAATGCAAGTTGATTGAATTCAGAAAACATTTTAGTGTTGATTTTGCACATTGAACAGGAATCCTGATAACCGGTTAAATATCAAGATAATTGCATGATAGATCAGTTATACTAAAATCTGTGTCCTATTATATTTCTGTAGAGGCAATTGTGCTCTTTTTTTTGTATGAAATCCTGCATGTTTGGGGAAAAAATTTGTTTCCTGGAAAAAAATAGTTTACTTTCAATATGCTGCGGTCGGAGCCACAGATGCTGTGTTTCTTTTCTGTTGCTGCGTTTTGGTTTGTGTTCTGAATTTTGCAGCACTTGTACTGCCTATTATAATTCCAGCATTTGTGTTCTGAGAACAGGGGGATGATGCAAGTTGCCGCCATTTAAAGATCAACCCTTTCTTCACATTAGCGTCTTGGGCATAATCCTGTGCGAAATGAATATTTCCATCACAACCCATTTAATATGGGTTACGCACGACTATTATACCGTGACAGATGATTCTATATATATTTTTTTATTATCAATTTGTAAAAAAACCATTCGATTGGTTGTGCATTTGATTTTTTATAAAATAATTGAACGCAAGTTTTAGGGGTGTTGTGAATATAAGGGTGCTTGAAAATGGAAAAGGACATTTTGGAAAAATTTCTGCTGAGAACCATGTTCTTCTGCTGGGTCTGAGAACTGGGTTTCAGAACCAGTTCTCAGAACTGTGTTTCTTAAAAATGGGCTGAGACCCAGTTTGGCTGAGAACAGGTTATGAAACCCATTCTCAGAACTAGCAGAAGAACAGGCCCTAAGATTGTTGTTTGGTTTTTAGTGGGCCCAGGAAGCAGCATCACCAAGTGTTGTTGTGTTGTTCAAAGTTGATCAAATTGATTTGTTTTCAATTCTTCTGTGCTTAATTTTGTTGCGGGCAGGCTCGTGCTAAAAATTGTTAGGAATTTGGGTCCTACATCTTTACTAGTATGTGTTAAAATTTTTGAGTTCTTGGAGTAGTTAAAGATGTCTTCTTTTCTTATCATTCAAAAGTGTCATGTTTTCATCTTTGATGGCAAAAAGGAATTATGAATCATGGTGTCAACATATGGAAGATTTCTTTAGAGTTATCAAAATCTTGCACATGATTAAAACAGAGTTTGAGTCAGAGTTTGAAGAAGGCAAAGAATCAAAGATAAATAAATATCATGATCAATTAGCTCAGTTTTATATAAATATGAAGGTTGAATTAGACGTATACAAAAAATTATATATGCAAAGACAACCAAGGAGTTCTGAAAAATTTTGAAAGATTCTAGTCGAAAAATTATTGATGTTCGAAGTTTGGAAATCGAATCTTTTAGCGTGTAGTGCAATATAAAGAGCCAAAGTATCATTGATTAGGAATGTGTCAAAGTGGATGACGACATTAAAAGTGTTGATTTGGTCAAAGAAGAAGAAATTGTATGTGTATCAGAACAAGAGGGAGATATTGAAGTTGACGATCACATAGATGAAATTGATCATGGGATTGTTGAAAGCTCTGTTGAATTGGAGCAGATCAACTGCAGTGAAGTCGACTTCTTATTTGGCGGAGTGTCCGACCATATTAAAAATGTGATAGTGGAGCCTTGGGTTTGCAAGGACATTATTATGTTTGACGGCATTGATGAAATTAACAATGTCGACGGGAAGCTCTGTTCTGAAGATGAATGGGTAGATATCAGTGAATTCTTTGATCAGACTGAGAAATTTGATAAGGCTTTTTCAGAATATAAGTTTGTGCCCACATCTTATTTAAAGGTGATGTCTCGAGTTTGCGAGAATGTTTTTCGCATTTGCAAGGTTGATTACAAGGTTGATGAGCAGATGAACTCGGATGAAGAAGAATGGGTAGATATGAATAAATTCTTCACTAAAGAGGAGTTTCCACAGAAGATTCATGGCACATACAAAATTGTCTCTATGAAGAGTTTGCAAGTAAAGTTGAAGAACTCCTACAAGTTGGTGTTGCACGTTGCCTACACAGCAATGGAGATTTCGATGGAGATTCAAGCCCGTGATGGCGATGGACCGGCAGTGATCCTAGTTTCGTTTAAGGGAGGCTATGTTGGAAAATATTATTTAAACCAAACTTGTATTAATTAGGCAACTATATTTGTAGTAGAATTTATTATTTATTTGTTTCCTATTTAGTTTAGTGTTTGTTTTGGGTAACCTATTTGTTTTAGGAAATAGTTTTGAATCAGATTAATGGTAGGATTCAGGAATAGTTTAGCCTATAAATAAAGGCATTGGGTGATTATTGTAATCACAAAGAGATACAAAGAAAACCACAGAGATAGATACAGGAGAAACTGAATAGCCTTCGGGTTGTTTCTCTACCAAGCTTTGGCTTAGGTGCGCCGCACAGATTGTGTGCGTGTGGGTTTGTTTATTGTTCGTTATTACAAAGAAGTTATATTCCGTTGTGCGTTAATCTCTTTATATTATTTTGGATATTTATTGTTGTTATATCCTACAGTTATTCTAGTATGCTTTCGACACCAAATCCACCTGCATGTTTTGGTCGGAGTGGAACGATGAGCACCTCCATAGAACTACCAGTTTCAGATTCAGATAACTCATCATCTACCACCAAATCATTGCGGAAAGATTCCTCTAAAAATGAATCCTCTGCCTCTGAACCCTTATCCTTGATAAAGGAGAGGTGAAAAATAAGGCCTGAATGCGTGCACATTCTCTATCGCTGTTGATAATTGCTGTTTGATACCTCATCCATAGCATGACAAAATTGTGTTCATTTGGTGACCATAATTTTTGTTCACTGAAACTATTTTTTAGGGACCACTCTTGTAAGGTTGGTCACAAACTAGCCTTTGATGGCCAAGCTTTGTTGATCACAAATGTGGGTCCTAGAGACACTAGAGTCCTTAACCCAACAATGGCTAAATCCGGCTCAGCGTAACAAAATTCAAGAATTTGTTAGACATGGTGAGCAGGCCGGGTTCTGGCCATGTTACACAGGAACATTGGCACAGGGCCCCACATAAAGTGGGCCCCTTATATATAATATAATATATATATATATATTAGGGTAAATTATATTAGATTATATAATTATTGTCTAGTTATTTTCGTAGTCTTTCATCTATACTTTTTTTATTTTATCGATTGAGGTAAAAAAAAGAAAAAAATTTGTAGTCTTTGATTCTTAATCATTTGCGCACTAATTTCATAATAAATTATATAGACATTTAAAATTTTAGTGTTATTTGATTTACATAAGTTGGAGTTTATCCTAAACTATTTAGTTTATTGATAGTTCAGTTGTGATTTGACTCCAAATAATTTTGTTGTTTGTGTGTTACATGACTAGCAGTTGTGGTAAACCAGTGAAACTTTTCAAAGTTGTCCAATGTATTTATATATGAAGTGACATTTTTTATGGATAATTTTGTAAAAAAAATTAATTCTTAAACTATTGTCGACAATTCAATGAGAAAGGTGTGTGAAAAGTGTTGAAGCAATCAAATTTTAAAGTAGTGACATCATAAAAGTTTTACATCTAAATTTGGTTTCAGGCGATATGATTTTGCATCTAAATATGCAAGAAAAATGTTAGTTTAAATTTAAGTGAACTTTATATTTTATATTATTTTTGGTTGACTATTTTTGTATTTTTTGGAAAAAAAAAGTTTTTTATAAATATTATATATTTTTATTTTAAATTTACAATAATATATAAGAGGCACAAATTCATTACATTGAATAAGGTCCTTATTTGTATAGGAACGGCCCTGATGGTGAGGTGCATTCTCAGCCATGCATTATTGTAGGGGCTGAATTATGAGGAAAGAAAGTTTATAATTCATGAAGATTCCTTTGCTACTGATTTTGTTAGGCCATGGAGGGATGTTTTATTACCCTTGGAGCTGATTTGTCTACTCAAGAGTGCCACCAAAATTGCCAAAGAGAAATCGGCTATTGTTTTGTGATTATGGCTGATCAAGGTTTGAGAATTAATTGCCATCAATTTGAAGGATAAAAATCAGATTTTTAAACCCCACTTAAGTGCATGTGGGCATGTTCTTTAAATTTTGATTTTGGGTTCAACAGTAAATTTAATATATTATAATCAATTTTTATCAACTTTTTACTATTCAACTATATTTTTTACATTTTTAATACACTTTTTACATTATAAAACTATTTTTTCAAAACCAAAACTCAACCTAAAACTCAACCCTTTCATAAAGAACAGACCACTTGGAAGGGTCCACCACCAAAATCATGCAGTAGGTTAAGCTCAAAAACTTACTGGACTCTCTCAAAAAAGTCTCTCTATGAGTTTCGGATCCTAGCCTTTTCCTATTTTCCGGTGACTTCCGACGGCTCCTCTAGCCATGGAGGGTGGCCGGCCACCAGCTGCTGCCCTCAATTATGCAGTGGCAATTGCCTCCAAACACATGCTGCCACCATTTTCCGCTCTAATCGACATCCTGCTTAAACAAGTTATTGAACATTGCAGGAAACTTGCACTGATCTTCTCGGATGAAAAAACAAATCTACTTGAGGCACCTCTCAACAAAGCTCTCATTGGAAAATTCTTAAGGGGGTGCACAATGATGGCTCAACTTCGCCCGGATTTTTAACTGCTGGTTTTATCGGAGGATACCACATCGGACTGATTGATTCCCGACATGTTCTTATCAATTTGAGGAGGATGAAGATTACAACCGCTGCTTCCTCAAAGTAGTTTGGAATTTTGGATCGTACGTGTTACGAATCGTCAAGTGGACGCCATCTTTTGATCCCCAAGCAGAATCCTCAATTGTTCCCGTTTCGGTGTCTCTTCCAAGATTACCTTTTCATCTCTACAATGAATGATCGCTTCTCTCCATAGGAAGCATGTTTGGACGGGCATTGAAAGCCAATTTTGCCTCTGCTCGACTTTCACGACCATCTGTGGCAAGAGTTTGCACCAAAATTGATCTATTGCACCCTTTTCTTGACACGTTTTACCTGAAGATACGAGGTAAGAGATTCATTCAAAAATTGGAGGTTGAAAAACTCCCCCTTTATTGTACAAAATGTGTGAAGGTAGGTCATTCAATGATGTCATGTTGGAAGGATAATCCACCACTGCCCAAACATCAATAGAGGAAGAAGCTGGATAGAAACCGGCCACGGTCTCCAGCACCTCCTGACAAGGGGAAGACCAAGCTTACCGGACAGGATAACGCCCCAAGAATCTCGTCCCAATATGCGAAAGAAATCGAGCCCCAATCTCTGCCCCAAATCACTCCTCAAATCGCTCCCCAAATACCACCCCAAATCACTCCCCAAATCGTGCCCCCAATCACTCCCCAAATCGGGCCCCAAATCACTACCCAAATCTCCCCCCAAATCACTCACCAAATCGCGTCCCAAATCTCTCCCCAAATCGCGCCCCAAATATCTCCCAAAATCCCCACGGTCATGCCTACAGTGCCATCCCTAATTGTCGAGGAATCTGCTGCTACTCAACAAAATGCCACAAAGGGTCTTACAGTCGATGATACTGCAACTGAATAAAATGATATAGAAGACACTGATATTGAGAAGGTGTTCTCCGAGTTGCCACTGGATTGCAAATTTGGGGAACTGAACCCAGTCTAACAACTATCGGAACAGCCCCACAGCTCTCGGACAATAATAATGCACTGATCAATACTCTGCCTCCTTCAATCCCATGTCCAAAAATAATCCAAGCAAATACGTTGCAAAAGAAGTTACTAAAATAGCTAACACACATATGTGGTCCAATGTAGTCCAAGGAGCACTTGAAGTGACGTACTCCACATAATTCTTCAAAAGCCATAAGTCCCTCCCAGTACCTAAATTGAAGCCCCTACAGACGATTTTCATTCCCGTTGAAGCACATAGGATACCTACAGACACTCAGCTCATCAATCGCATGCCGACGAAGCCACACGTTTCAACTACATCATCTGTGCTGCACTCACCAAAGGACCTTAGTGACAATAACCAAGAAGATGATGGGGAGGTAGCTTATGGCCCTTGGGAAACTGATGAAGATGGGGAGGTAGCTTATGGCCCTTGGGAAACTGATGAAGAAGACGACTTTGAGGATGAAAAAGGGAACTACATTATAGGGCCTAAAAAGCACGAGCCAACGAACACTTACTTTGAGTATCAACTTTGAAAACAGCCTAAAGTAGACTATAGAAAACTAAACAAAATAGGCCACAAAATGTAAACCATTGGGTTTGATTTCCTTTCAATTTTTATTTTTCTGCAATCAATAAAATGGGTAGACAACCCCACGCTTATTTATTTTATTTTATTTTAAACAAAAAAGCAGCTTGGAATTGAGCAATGCATGAACCAAGGTGGAGCCATTTTCTTAGGTAAAAATATGAATACTAATTGCTGAAGTTTGAAGGCTTCTGAAGCATTAAAATTCAGTCAAGGCTCTCCAATTTCCGTTCACTGAATTCGGCCAAGTCAACTCAATCTTTCAAGAGGAGATCAAATTCAAGCCAAAGGAACTCAAGGGCCAAAGGAAATTTAAAAGACTCGCTAATTAATTTAAGTATTATTATTTACTTTTTAGTCCATTTCTTCTTGTATAAATAGGTTATCTTTGTATGCTTTTGAAGGCAGCAAGACTTTGATGAATTAAAATGTTTTTTTTGAGTTTTTCTCAAACTCTTAGTTCTTCATTGAACTATAGAACTTATCAAGATTTCGTCTTGTAGCGTTCAACATTTATCGAACAATCTTTTGGTGAGTTGTTCTCGACGTGCTTATACCGAAGTTCTCAACATTATATACTCGTGAGTCGCGGTCTTCTATAACAAGGTTTCGTTTGTCCATTGTTGGTGGGTTGAGGTTTCACCAAAATTATCCTAGCAACCCTTAGAAATATCGGCCTTCGCTTTGTGATCAAACCCTACGGGGCGAGATTACATCCGATCCTTTGGTCTATTAATATTACTACTAATTATATCTCTCATCCTATTTAGCAAGCAAGAAATTATTGTTAAATGCCCATGTGAATAATGAAGTTATCCGAATGAAAAGATTGCTTGGAAAATGAAAGAATGGAAAGTCTGAGTGAAAAGATTGATCAATAAAAATGTGAAAGTGTATTGAAAATATAAAAAGGTGTGGGTGAATAGTAAAAAATTGTATTGAAAATAATGAAAACTGATTATAAAATTATTTCTCCAAAATAATGTTTCAAACTTGGTTTGAAACCAACAGGAGTCTAGACAAGGCCGGTCCTAAAGAAAGTCCGGCCCGGGCGACGGACCAGGGCCCACCTCCTTCAGGGCTTCAATATATACATAATTTATTATAATATATATGATTTTTATTTTGTGGGTTAAAACGAAATTTTGTAGGACTATTTTAAAAGGTAAATGAGAAGAAGTTGGAGAGCCCAATTTCATGATAATTCATCAAATTATTTTGTACCTTTTTTTCTTTCGAAATTAAATTTGTTTTTTTTTAAAATAAAATTTCTCACATCTTTTTTAAAGAATATCATAGGCCTGATAACTCATCCAAATTTGTAAGGGCCCCAAGGCTCTTTTTTGTTTTTGTTTCTTTTTTTCATTCTCAAATCAAGTTTTTCTATTGTTTTTGTACAAACAGTTTCTACTTTCTTCTCCTTCCTTTCATACTCTATTGGAGTACTCATATCCTCCTCCTCCTACAATAGCTTCCTACTTAGTAATATTAATTTTTCTTTTTTTCACTTTTTAATTTTTTTTTCTCATTACTTTCTAGTCTACTTTTACTATTTTCCCATTAATTCTTTTCTCATTTTCATCCTTTTTTTTAAAGAAATTTGTTTAGACTTTCATTTTTCTTTTGTTTCAGTAATTATTTATCCTTAATTTTTTATTTTCTACTTAATATTAATGCTAATTTTTCTTTTCATTTATATGTTTTGTTCTCCTTTTTTTCAAAAAATTTTCAAACTCAAAAGGTTATGCAAATAATAAAACTAATATTTAATAGACTATTTTTATTATGAACAAATTTAAGAATTTATCATAATTTATAGATAATATTTTACCTTATTAAAAAAAAATTAGGGCTTATTTTCATAATTTTGTCCCTGGGCCTATGAATTTTAAGGATCGGGGCTAAGTCTAGAACCACATAATATTGAGTTCAGTCTAGAACCACATAATATTGAGTTCTTTGAACTTTGTTCCTGAAGTTTTTCTCACGTTCAGGAGACTTGGATTAAAAGTCTTGGCATTCCATTTATTTTCCAGGCCCCGCGGAGCCTAGCCCTAGACTTCCTATCCCTCAAACAGGAATTCACGTGGCACTTTAATTTGATCGATGCTATTTCGAGGACTTATTTGTTTCACCCCCGCATAGGCTAAATTGTACCTTAACCCTTGCTTCAATCCCCATATCGACAGAACAACTTCTCATATGTACTTGAATTATCGATCGCCATGATCAGTAGCAAGGTTTTGTTCTTTGGTTCCTTTTTAGTATGTTTAGTTCTTAGCTTCAATGCTAGAGTCTGTAAGTCCGATCCTTTGTACCAAATCTGCACAAAAGAAACACAATATGATTCCAACAGTACAAGTGGCAGGATTTACAAAAATAACCTGGATTTCCTCCTTTCCACTCTCACTTCAAATGCTTCTCGCCCAAATGGCTTCTACAATTTCACTGTCGGCAGCATCGACCCGGCTAACGACACAGCCATCTTTGGCCTGTTTCTCTGCCGGGGCGATGTCGCCCCCAGCGATTGTCAAGCTTGCGTGAGAACAGCCAGTAGTGAAGTCCTCCGGTTGTGCCCGAATAACAAAATCGCCATTCTTTGGTACAATAACTGTATGTTGCGTTATTCGAATCGATACATTTTTTCCACTCTTGAGAAAGGAATTGGACCCACCCTTATCAACTTACAAAATGTGAGGGACCAGCCCTTGTTCACCCGGGTTCGTCGGAATACTTTACATCAGATAGCCAACCGGGCTGCTAATGATCTTTCCGGCAAGAAATTTGCTGTTGGAGAAAATAACGTTTCGACAACGCAGAAAGTGTACGGTCTTGGTCAGTGTACTCCTGATCTTACAGTTTCGGACTGCGGAAGATGCCTGAGAAGTGGTATTCAACGACTGCCTGAGTACCCTATTGGAGGGAGAGTACTCTTCCCGACCTGTAATATCAGGTACGAGACGTATCTATTTTACCAGGTTCCATCCCCCCCGCTGCCGGGGACCCTGTCCGATCATCCTCCTCCTCTGGGTCCTTCACCTTCAGGCGGTAAAGGTAAGACTCCAATAATTAACATTTCTGAAAGTTAATTCATTTGCAGTTCTGTAGCGAAATTAATCCAGAGTTTTAATTAATAGTTTTGTTTGATACTTACATGTACGGGCCACACTGTTTGAAGGGAAAAAAAAAATAAATACAAAAAACAAAAAACCAACCTTCTGAATCATTCACTCTTGTCACAAAACTACTTTGTTTTGGCATCAACTCATAGATCTGTAATTGAGAACATGAAAGGAATTTTTTTTTTTTTTTTAATGTATAATTTATGGGAAAATTGCATTTTTGGTCCTTCTTTTATGTCTTCGTTACACTTGTGATCTCTCTTCTATTTCTCGTTGCACTTGTGGTCCCTCTTCTTTCATGTGTTAGCCCTTTTAATCTCTATGACCAGCTATAGCTGATTTTACCTCTCATTTTGAGGTTTGGGATGATTGTGTAAATTTTAGAATTGCATTTTGAATCCCAATACTTACAAAACCGGTTACAACTTGTCATATGGACTAAAAGTACCAACACATGAAAGAAGAGGGGCCACAAGTGTAACAAAGCATACGAAATAGACCAAAAGTGTAACGAGGGTATATAATTTGCCCCCAAGTGCAATTTTCCCTTACAACTAATTAAGAGCTAGTTTTGTGTAAAACATATTTTGATACAATCACTGTTCAAGCTGCATGAGTATTAGTACTGCAAAAATAAAAGATAAAACCTAACAAACAAGGTGCTGGACTCAAACTACAAAAGTGAGACTAGATTGTGAGTAATTTTCTTGTTTGTGCAGATAACGGGTCAATCTCAACGGGAACCATTGTTGCGATTGCTGTCGCGATTATCTCTGTTGCGATAGTTTTGCTAGAGGTGGCTTTATGCATAGCTAGAAGGACGAGGAAGGCCTACAATGTCATAGTTGAAACACCAAGTAAGGAATCAGTAGATCCTTAGGCTCTGGTCTTTTTGTGATATAATTGGGGATTTTTTGTTTGTGGGAAGGAAAAATTTTTTTGAGGGAAATTCTTTTGGAAATTTGTGTAGGAAAGAGAAAAGGTGTGTAATAATTACGTTATTTTTTGAATTTATGTGAGTGAAAATTTAGAGAAAATTTTAAATTTTAAATTTAGAATTTTGTAAAAATGATGTTGTTTCTTTATGGTGAATTTGTAGAGGAAAAAAATAATGATTTCCAAAAATTGGAATGGAAACGAACAAAGCCTTAATGAAAATCCTTCAAACTTCATGAATCATTATATATAGAAAGAATAATTAAAAAATTCACAATGCAATTGTAGTTTCGATGACAGGTGAAAGCAGTAACTCAGCTAGAGCAGAATTCATGCAGTATAATTTTAATGAAGTTCAAGCTTGGACCAACAACTTTGCTGACAACAATAAAATTGGCGGCGGTGGGTTTGGCAATGTGTACAAGGTACATTAATCATGTATTTGGTATGTACAATTAACAGAGTCAACGGAACGACTGTTACTAAATTACAATGTATAACTTCAATCAAAACTCTTTCTATATGAGAAATGAAGTAATTTATTAATTTTGAATGTGATTGATCAATCTTGGTAGATGCTAATAGTACTATTGCATATATTAATTTCCAGGGTTACCTGCCAAATGGGCAAGAGGTAGCTGTGAAGAGGTTGTCGAGAACCTCGGCACAAGGTTCACAAGAATTCGTAAATGAAATTGCATTGGTTGTCAAGCTTCAGCATAGAAATCTGGTTCAACTACTAGGATATTGCCTCGAAGGAGAAGAAAAGATGCTCATATACGAGTTCGTACCAAACAAAAGCCTGGATTACTTCCTTTTTGGTATTATTCATTCTTGTTTTTCGCTTATATGTTCTTGTAAATTGATTAACAAAATGGGAGCATCGATTGATCAACTACTTTTGTGTACGTAGATCCAGAGAAGCGACCATTGTTGAATTGGTTAACAAGGTACAAGATCATAGGAGGAATAGCAAAAGGACTTCTTTATCTTCACGAAGAATCCCGGCTTAAAATCATACATCGCGATCTTAAAGCCAGCAATGTGCTTCTAGATGAAAATATGAACTCAAAGATTGCAGATTTCGGCATGGCAAAGCTTTTTGATGTTGATCAGTCCGAGGGGAACACGAGTAAAATTGCCGGCACATTGTAAGTACTCTTCAGTCATGATACTACTGTACTTAATAATATGCTTTCACGCCGAATTAATTATCAGCGTATATATGTACATATATGATGGGGGTTTTGTTTATATAGCGGGTACATGTCCCCTGAGTACGCAATGCATGGGATGTTTTCGGTGAAGTCAGATGTTTTTAGCTTCGGTGTGCTAGTTCTGGAGATTATAAATGGCAATAAGAACAGTAGTTTCTTACAATCTCACAATGATGATAACCTTCTTAGCTATGTGAGTTATTTTCCCTTTTTTTTTTTCCCTCAAATCTTTCATCTTCAAATCATTAATTACTCCCTTCGTTTCATATAAAGAGTCTTATTTTGAGTCGTACCTTATGACTCAAAAGAAGCTGTACAATTCGACTCTTTTAATGGGACGGAAAAGTATTAAAGACTTTTGAATGACGATATAGAGACTGTTTAATTGTAGGCTTGGAGACAATGGAGAGATGGAACACCATTAGAGTTGCTAGATCCAAGCATTAGGGATTCCTACAACAAAAAAGAAGTGATTCAGTGTATTCACATCGGGTTGCTATGTGTCCAAGAAGATGTGGACCAAAGGCCTACCATGGCTTCGGTAGTTTTGATGTTGAATACTTACTCTGTCACGCTGCCGACCCCAAATGCGCCGGCGTTTTTTGGAAAGAGCAAAACAGGGAGCTTTCCCAAAGAATTGCCTATTTCAATGTCGGATAACTCATCAACCACCAAATCATCATCGGCGCCGGCTCTGTCGATAAATGACATATCCATCACTGAACTTTATCCTAGGTAAATTAAGGAGAATTTGCTGAAAAAGAAGGCTTGAATGCATCATTGTGGAGCCGGGATCCTTTCTCGGATCGCATTCTGTTCCCCTAAACCTTTATGTATTGTACGTTTGGATTGTGAACTCTAAACTGTTTGAATTAGTTATGAATACTATATTTTCTTGTTTGTATACTTCTGAAAGGTACGATTGGACAACGTGTCCGATAAGATATCTTTTCATGAACCAATTTTTACAGTACAACAAACAAATCGATAGTTTAGTAGGATAATTGTCAAAATTAAAAGTCTGGGGAGCAATCTATTAGGGTCAGCATTTAACTTGTTAAAATGTAAGGGTCAGTATGTAATTTAACAAAAGTTGAGAAGGCAAACTATAGTACGTGTTTCCCTAGTGTCCTGTCTCATCTTGATCCCCACTGGACCATGCATGGACGATAATGTTTCCCTGGCCTAGCAGCCTCATCAATTCCGGAAGAAGGCGACCCATTTCCCATTTCATTGGACTAAATTTCTTAGGAAATTGTTAAGAATTGTCAAAGAAGAAGAACAATCAAACTTATAATTTTAATAGAACAACCAAACAATACGACTGAATAATCCCGTCCCAAATAGGGCAAACAAGAGTATATATAGAACTACGAACTAATCTACCCTAATCCAATAAGAAAACTAAACCTATTACTACCATAAATCTATTATTACCATAAACCTATTATAACTATATATCTAACATCCCCTTCAAACTCACGATGAATCGAGTCAACGAGAGTTTGCTAATCATAAACGAACCCAAAAAATACAGATGCGACTGTCGAAAACCTTCGCCACGCCGCCGGAAACAGAAGAAGACACAAACGTGACTGTTGTAAACCTCCGCCACGCCGCCGGAAACATAACAATCAGAGAAGCCTCAATTGCGATTGACGGAAACCTCCGCCACACCGCCCAAAGTAGACCTCTCACAAATGCGACTATCGGAAATCTCTGCCACGCCGCCCAAAGTTACAGTCGACTGCCCAAATTGCCACCAAACGAAGTCGACTGTTCAAATTACCAAATTCTTTCCAAAACCAAGTTTCCCATTACCCAATTCCAACCCTCTCTGGGCTGGATTGTTAATCTTGGCCCAACAAACTTGTTGAGCACATCCTCTCCGTTTCTCTTAGGCCCACAAAACCCACGATGCAGACCCGCTTCAGACCCAATTCATCTGACCCAACCCAATAGTTTGACCTACCCGGAAGCCAACCCACTTCCAGAACAGCGCCGCCATAGGCTCAAAACAGTTCAAGTCGCTCCGATGACCGAACCGCCATATCGCCGTTGACCCAGACTGAATACCGGTAGTGACCGTCTTCATTCCTCACAGCCCACAAAACCCAATTCATCCGAGCTTCCCGACGCATTGAGGGCTCGGATAAATCTGAGAAGAATTCCCAAATCGATAACTCAGCCCTCGTTGCCAAGTCTCAGCTTTAATCTACGCCCGAGCTCAAAGCTTCGATGCTTCGATGATAATTTTCCCAGTCCGATACATCCCTTCGTGCGCGGCTACCAACCCAGCACAAAGAGCTCAATTTCTCAAATATGTTGCCCTCAAAAATTAACCCATTTTTGAGAATGATGAAATCAATTTGGCAGAACCGAAAAGGAGAGCCAAACCGTAAATGGATAAATCCAAATCGGTAGTTCCATTTGAATTTGGTTGAAAAAACTCTCAAGAAACTAAGATTTCTTAAAACCAAATTGTCTACCAAGTTCAAAAATAAATTGAATTACCTAATTAATGCGCAGCAACTCCAATCACCATCGCAAGAATCCTCTGCGGCCCAAACCAAAAGCAAAACACAACTCAATAAAAAACTGAAGAAAATTGCAAATTTTATTCGAACCAAATCGCAAACTCAATATAACCGAAGCAGTAAATTTTTTTTTTTTTCTTCTTTTTCTTTCTCTTCTTCTTCGGTTTTCCAATTTCCAACCTTAGCTCTGATACCATGTTAAGAATTGTCAAAGAAAAAGAACAAACAAGGAAAAAGAAGAACAATCAAACTTATAATTTCAATAGAACAACCAAACAATACGACTGAATAATCCCGTCCCAAATAGGGCAAACAAGAATATCTATAGAACTACGAACTAGTCTACCCTAATCCAATAAGTAAACTAAACCTATTACTACCATAAATCTATTATTACCATAAACCTATTATAACTATATATCTAACAGAAATTGACTTGGTTGTGACGTGAACAAAATGGTGATCAAGCAGTTGTGGCAGACTATTCAAATATCGAGGTTCGCTTCTTCTCTTCTATCATTATGGCATGTACCATACTTGTAAAATAACGTAGTAATTATTCAAATTGAATTAGGTCATCATAATAGTCATTTTAACATAATTTTAATTTGCGTGAAAATTGTTAAAACATCTAATTTGAAACGGAATGGTAACCTTTTTCCCATACATCCTACATCAATTAAGCAACACAAGGTCATGGCATTAACGGGTCAAACTTGAATATGTTTATCTTTTTGACTCCATTCCACTACCAAGTAGTTAATGCAAATTAAAATTTTTCCAGTGTAAACCGAAACAAGAAAAGTAGAAAGCAAGATCCATAAATTAAGGTTAGTTGTGAAGCTTGAAAGGAAGTGTGAATATTATCAAAAAAGAAAAGAAAGAAAAAAAAAAAAAAAGAAGAAGGAAGGAAGTGTGAATAAAATGACTTGTCATTGGATTAATGCACCCCTCACATGTTATTTTGTGTTTTGATTTTAATTTTTAATTTTAATAGTTAATTTTATATTATAATATTTTTTATGATTTTTAATATACTTATCAACTATTTACTAAGGAATATCCGTGAGCATTTTTTTTTTTTTTCTCTTTGTAAGCAATGTTACATTGAAGATAATAGTTATGGGAAGAAATGACCGAAGGAAAGAAGTGGGATATCGCCTACAAGATCTTATCAACCTGCACTATTTGACATAAACGGGCACATATGATAATCGAATCCGTTACTTCTATATCAACCTCTATACATCACAACAGTTAAGATAGAAATTCTTCTCTAGTCTTTTCTAAGTCTTCTTGATAGTGATACATATTAAATCGAGTCGCACTCCCGTCAAATCTGATGTTTATTTCTGATCAGTTCGGGGACTAGAGTGGACGGCTTCGTCCTGGAAAAGTCAATTCCCGTGGCACTAATCTTCCAGGTCTGGCGCTTCCACTTAGCCCCCATTTTCTTTCTCTGAATATTATTACTTCAATCCAAATCGGCAAAAAAAAAAAAAAAAAAAAAAACTAGTTTTACCACTTTCGATCGCCATGATCGCCGGCAAGGTTTTGTTCTTCGGTTGCTTGCTGGTATTTTCATTGCTTAGCTTCAATGGTAGACTGGGAAGCTCCGATCCTTTGGGATCCTATTGCCCAAACACTACTTTATACAATTCCAACACTACTTATGGCAAAATTTACAGAACCAACCTGGAGTTCCTTCTTTCCACTCTCACTTCAAACTCTTCTCGGCCCAACGGCTTCTACAATTCCACAGTAGGCGGCAGCGCAGACGATCCCTCCACCGACACAACCATCTTCGGCCTGTTTCTCTGTCGGGGCGACGTTAAAAGAAGCGATTGCCAAGAGTGCGTGAAAACCGCCGGCAGTGAAGTTCTCCGGTTCTGCCCGAACTGAAAAATCGCTACTCTATGGTATGATAATTGTATGCTGCGATATTCAAATCGATCCATCTTCTCTACTGTTAAAGGAGGAATTCAGCTCCGCCTTCGGAACACAAGAAATGTCACGGACAGAGAGTTGTTCAGCGGGGCACTGAGGGATGGATACTCTGGATCAGGTAACGAACAGGGCTGCAAATGATGTTTCCGGCAAGAAATTCGCTGTCCGAGAAATAATGTTTCGACGTCGCAGACGTTGTACGCGCTTGTACAGTGCACTCCTGATCTTTCGGTTACGGACTGCGGGACTTGCCTCAGAAGTGCTATTCAGGGACTGCCGGATTACGCTCTTGGAGCAAGAGTTCTGGTGCCTAGTTGTAATGTCAGGTACGAGACGTATCTGTTTTACAAGGTCTTGCCAGCACCTCCAGCGCCGGAGCCGACGTCTAATCTTCTTCCTCCTCCTCCTCCGGCGGGTTCTGTTGGCAGTAAAGGCAAGAGAGCCCCAGACACTTTTCTCAAAGTTCATAAAGTCCCCTGTTCGTTTTCATAAGTTTTGATTTTAATATTGTTTTGTAACATTTGTATAGTATAATTGTTTGTTAAAATTTTCCAGACTTATTTTACATATCTTCAGTACACTCATTTTATTAGAAAATTTGTTTTCAAAAATATTTTCTTAAAACCATTATTTAAAATCAGCTAAAGAACAGGGCTTGCAGCTGACGTAGTTTCGTGTTGGTCATCCAGGTGCTTTATGTTTTTGTTGTCTTTTACACTGAAACATTAATTTATAATTTTTTTTTGTTTTATTAGACGAGTGGGCTGCTCTGTTCTCTTGTTAACTTAGTTAGAAAATTTTTTTGTTAGGGAATAAATTTGTTTTGGAGAGAATTTATTTTGGAGATTTGCGCAGGAAAGAGAAGAAAAAGTGTAATGATTATGTTTTTTTTGAATTTATGTGAGTGAGTATTTAAAGGGAATTTAAAATTTGAATTGTGAATTTAGTAAAAATAATATTATTTCTTTGTGTAATATTTTTGAGAAAAAAGTGATACTTATCCTAATTATGTTACTAAAAGAACATAGCCTTAGTATTACCAAATGAGTTTTTCTAAAATATCGAATAAAGGAATTTATTGCATTCATATAATGAACATGAAAGGAAATTTCTACAATGTTTTTAGATTTGTACAGATAACGGATCAATCTCGACGGGAACCATTATAACCATTACTAGCCCAATCTTCGTTGTCATTGTTGTAATCGTGGTGGTCATTTGCATCGCCAGAAGGGCAAGGGCAAGGAAGGCATACAATGTCATAGTCGAAACAAACAGGTGATTTTAACGTCTATTATCTCCATCTCACATAAAGAATCACGTTTCTAAAACTCGACATGCATGTGCAATTGTTGTTTCCGGCATGTGGAATCGACATCACAACTACTGCTGATTTCATGCAGTACAATCTGAGGGAAATTCAAGCTTGGACCAATAACTTTGCTACCGATAGTAAAATTGGTGGAGGTGGATTTGGCAATGTCTATAAGGTACATTAACTATAACTTCCAACTTAGAATAAGGTACAACTGCTTACGAGTCACAAGGTACAATTTCAGGCTACGCTACCAAATGGGCACAAGATAGCTGTGAAGAGGTTATCAAGAACCTCGACACAAGGTACCCAAGAATTCATAAATGAAATTACATTAGTTGCAAAGCTTCAGCACAGGAATCTGGTTCGGCTATTGGGATATTGCTTGGAAGGAGAAGAAAAGATGCTGATTTATGAGTTTGTTCTAAACAAAAGCCTGGACTACTTCCTTTTTGGTACCATTAATTTCTTGTTTTTCATCGCTTAATATATTCTGCCAAATAGATTATCAAAATGGGAACTTTTAATGATTTTTTTGTCACTTTTGTAGATCCAGATAAGCAACCTTTGTTGAACTGGTTAACACGGTACAAGATCATCGGAGGAATAGCAAAATGACTTCTTTATCTTCACGAAGAATCCCGCCTTAAAATCATACATCGCGATCTTAAAGCTAGCAACGTACTACTAGATCAAAACATGAACCCCAAAATCGCGGATTTTGGGCTGGCAAGGCTTTGCGAGTTTGATCAATCTAAAGGAAACACGAGTAAAATCGTTGGCACGTAGTAAGTACACGATCACACATGATCTTTTGTGTCTGAATTTCACGTGAATTGTGACTAATAATTTTGGTGGCTGGTGGTTTTGTTTCTAAAGCGGGTACATGTCCCCTGAATACGCAATGCATGGATTGTTCTCAACGAAGTCAGATGTCTTTAGCTTCGGTGTTCTAGTTCTGGAAATTATCAGTGGTAATAAGAACAGTAGTTTCTTACAATCACATAGTGATAACGACCTTCTTAGTTATGTGAGTTTTCTTCCCGATACTAATTTCTCATCATTTTTTATACATTTTTTACCTTTTCAATACATTTTTCACGGGAACTAACCTAAGTGCCCTTAACGTTGTAGGCATGGAGACAATGGAGGGATGGCACACCATTGGCATTGCTAGATCCAAGCATCGGGGGGGGGGGGGGGGGGGGGGGGAGGGATTCCTTCAACAAACATGAAGTGATTAAATGCATTTACATTGAGTTGCTATGTGTTCAAGATGATGTTGAACAAAGGCCAACCATGCCTTCCATAGTTCTGATGCTGAATAGTTAAAGGTAAAGGTAAAGGTAAAAGGAAACACAGAAACATGCCTCAATTATCTTGATGCATTTGTTGTATATATTAGGGAAAGGGTTAAGGTGGTGGTAAGGAATTTATTTGTGGATCTGAATATTATGAGTGTCAAGAGTACAATAAAAAAAAAATGTGGCCTTTTACCCTTTATGGATTACCTTACTTGTCCATTTCGGGACATTCGATGAAATTGGAACCATACAGAGAATATTGGATCACTTATTTTGGACAAGGAGATTAATGTGTATAAAATAAATGATTTTTTTAAAGAAAAATTTTAAATGTTAGGATATTCATCTTATCTTATAAATAGTAAGATTAAATTGTTATATTATACAACAAGAGTTACAATTAAAACTGTTATGTGACACAAGATTTAAATATGTTAAAAGAGCCCATTTGACCCCTAAACAGCCAATTTGATTCATTTGACCCGAGTCCACAACTCGCCCAGCTTGCCTACAACCTGGCCACTTGCCTAGTAGTAGTTGTTTTATATTTTTATAGATGGTTTCACATAATTAGCATGTCCCTCCGCAAGAATGACACGCACAAATCAAGAATGGTTCAAATTTTCTTTCAAAATATGAAATGGGTTCATGCCTGAGATTGGTTTCATGTGGATACATGCAATTATTTTGTTTTTGTTTTATTTTTATAACATCAATTTGAAAGAAACACCTTTTAAAATAAAAGAACAAAATTGTCAAATTTAAAAAATATCGTCAAAAAATTATTTAAAAAAGAAAAACTATTGCTACTCTTCTAATTTAAAAGTAGTATTCTTATAATTTGATAGTTTCGCTCTCAAACAACGAAAGTACCACATGTATTCTTAGAGAATATTGGTGTTTATAAAATTGAACATCCATTGGGCCTGGCCCAATGGACTAAAGCGAAAATAAACAGTAAAGATAAAAAGATGCATAAGAAGTCCAGAACCCTGCTTAGATCGGATAGATCCTCAAAACCGAGCCAAGTAGTATATCGGTCAAAGACTTAGGTCGGATAAATCCTTAAAATCGAGCCAGATAGTATATCAATCAAAGGTTTAGGTCGGACAATGACTTTGGTATGCCTTGTTAGTTTCCCTCATATCTATATCATGATAATCGGTCTAACCGAGCTAAGACAGTTAGGTCGGATTAAGCTATTTCACTGACACAGTAGGTAAAGATCATCATAGGGTTAGGTATATATTTTGAAATATATGCAGAGATTTCCCAGATTTTCAAGGAGAAAGAAGCCCATGAAATCCGGTCATGATAACACAAAACGTACATGCCACGCTAAACAGAGGGGAGCAGGTGAGCATGCCAATCATGAAGGTTCAATGGGCATATCTCAGTCTGGAGGTATATATACTAAGTCTTCAGACTTAGTGAGGTACGCAACATTTTACCATTTGAGCACTTGGTCAATACTATTCATCTTTTTCCACCTCTCTAACTTGACCGTCAGAGCCTATACAGGGGGGAAAGCCCCGCTCTTCTCTTGGTTATTTACAACTGTTGCCAGAATAGTCTTCAATCACTGTTTTCTTCACCATTCTTGCTGATCCAAGCTACCCAGCTCGGTCCCCAGTTCGGCTATCTCCCTTTGCAGTGAAGTTTCCATCAGTTTGGGCCGTGTTGTTCAAGAGATTTCCTTGGGCCGTAAGAAGCATCCCTATACGAACATTTTGCGTCACGTCAACTGGCGCCGTCTGTGGGGAATGTTTGATCAAATTATTTCATCAAATTTTCTCCATTTTTAAAGAAATTTGTTGAAACCATGACGCAAACTCAAGATTGTTCGGGAGTGGGTGCTTCTTCTTCCAACACCACCGCTGATCCCATCATTACAATCGCGATAGCTCCAACCGTCACCATAGTTTCTACCACCCCCAACGCTCCACCACTGTTGAGCCTCTCACCCCCCAGCAAGAACAAGCCGAAAGAGAGAAGTTTTTCCGTTTGTTTCCACAATTATTTCATCTGATGAACCATGGCCCTCCGGTCACCTCTATTCCCAATTTAGAACTCCCCGTCTAAAGTATTGCAACCACTATCCCAGATGTAGTTAACGTAGAACATCCCTTTAGTTCATAAGTTATCCCTACTATCCCTCCACCAGGAGCTCTGTTCAATCCCATGGCCGATCCCTCCGTTGTTTTGATTTCTAGTCTTCCCCCCCCCCCCCAGTCTATTGCTGTTTTGGGATGCCCTCCCCACTCTGGGAATACTCATGCTTTTTCAGGGTCTAACTACGTAGCTGGTCTTCCTACCCTTTCTACTGCACCTCCTGTTTACACCACTTTAGCCCATACCCAGGTCATCCATACCTTTCCAGCTCCTTTCATGGTTCCTACCGCTCAGCTCAATAATTACCCTTTCATGTCGGGTCTGCCTTTTCCTATGTTAGGATAGCAAGTGAGTCAGTTAGGTTAGCCTGGTCTGGGCCCACAGACGAGTCAAATAGGTCAGCCTGGCCTAGGTCAACCATTAAACCAGTTTAGCCACCTTGGTCCTGAAGTTAACCAATTAGGATATCACGGATACCTAGCACCGTCAAGCCTAGCTCAGTTTCAACATTACGATATAGGCACAAGCCGAGCCATGCAGCCCCTCACTGGGTACTCTCCCTTACTTAACCTGAGTTATTACCCCGGGCCCAGCGCGGGAAACTTCGCAACTGGAGGGCCACTACCTGCTTATCCCGGAATGGGAGGATACCGCTTAGGTCAAACAGGATACGCCCAGCCCGGTCAAGCAGTTCTCCCTGGATCTGGATATGCTCAGTTGGGACGAGCCGGGCCCACTTCTGGCGTATCTCATCCATTTGGTTGGGAAATTCAAACAGCACCATTTCCCCCGGGCTACAAAGGTTTAGGTAAGGTTGATAAGTACGACGGAACTACTGACCCAACGGCTCATTGGATGCAGTGCATGAGTGTCATAGATGCCGCCAATTTGTCTGATGTCAACCGCTGCAGGACATTCCATCTAACCCTTAAAGGTCAAGCTATAAATTGGTATTGTACTCTGCCTCAAAACTCTATTCATTCATTAGATCAATTCGGTGATTTGTTTTTAGCTAATTTTATGGGTAACAAGATACTATCCAAACCTATTTCACACTTAATGAACATAACTCAAAGGATGAGAGAGGGGTTGCAGGCCTACATAGATCTGTTTAACGTAGAATCTAGACAATGCCATGAAAAAGATGATAGGATTATGATGGGGTTGTTTATTAACGGGTTACGGTCAGGACCTTTAGCTACTGAACTTGCCATCCGACCCCCACACTCTTATTTTGAAATGATGGTCACTGCTGTTAACTTTGCTGTTATTGAGGATGCTGCAGGCATAAAACAGGAATGAGAAAGAGGTTTTTCCGACTTATACGGTAAGAGAAAAGCTTCTTCTCCGATCCCTCCCCCGGGAGGAGGTAAGAAGCAAAACTTTGTGAGTACTACTAACACTAGCCCAAAGGCTGGAGTGGGTGTTAATGTTGTGCAGGTGGTCGAGCCCTTTTTCGTGCCACGAGCTGACATATATGTGGCCATCCAGCATCAAGGGTTGCTACTTCCAGCCCGTCCCATGACGGGTCCCACAGATCGGCTCAATCCTGGCAGGTATTGTAACTATCATAAGCATATTGGTCACAATACTAATGATTGTCGAGATTTGGCTGTAGAGATAGCAAAGCTTATTCAAGCTGAGAAACTGCCCCAATATACACAAGTGGCCCCTTTGCCTAAACCCGCGGTTTCAGCAACCCGGGAACGACCTACCGGATGTTAACGGTGTGGAGAGCCCAGTCATTTTTCCCGAGAATGTTCCCAACCCGACCCCCGAGCCCCAAACACTGGGGCTGGAGCCGACCTAACCATAGCTGGGGTCGTGAATACCATAGCTAGAGGACCGACCCAAGGCGACTCTAATCGTCAGAGAAAACAAGTATATCGGCAAAGAAACAACGTTTTAGGTAAGCGTAAAGTGGAAGCCATGGCATCAGTAATTATTTTTGATGACAGTGATCTTTTCTTGCCTTATAATTGTGATGATCCACTAGTAATTGATTGTTATATTTCTGATTATCAAGTACGTAGGACATTGTCAGACACTGGTAGCTCTAGTAATATTACTACCAAAACATTGGCAGGATGTCAGTTGCATAAGGCACATTTAAATTCAGTACGTACACCCTTGATTGGCTTTGGCAACCACCAAGTTATTCTTGTGGGACAGTTAAGCATACCGGTCACGTTGATAGCTGGACAGCTAAAACGTACAGAAACCATAGATTTCGTGGTCATTGATGAACTCTCATCTTATAATGTATATCTGGGTTGGCCTGGACTAAATCAATTTCAGGCCATTGCTTCTACCATGCATATGCTTTTAAAATTCCCCACCATGGGTGGGGTGGCCTCTCTTCGTTGTGATGTCATACAGGCTAAGCAATGTTACACGGCTTCCCTAAGAGAACAGGTGCCTATGGATGGGAAATCAAAAGTTGCTTCTACAGTCACCCCGACCTCTGCGCCCCAGGCTTCGCCGCCTACACTCCAAGGAAGTATTGCTCATCCCATTAACATCACCGACCTGGCAGGTAGCTTGGAGCGATCCATTAAAGCAGGGGCTGAGGTGAAGATTGTCCCCCTGACTGCCGACCCAAACAAGGTAATTAAGATAGGGGCCGATTTACCTCCTCAGTTACAGCATGATTTACTTAACCTTTTGTGTGAGTTTGCGGAAGTCTTTGCTTGGGGGCCGGAAAACATGCCTGGCATTTCTCGAAATATCATTGAACACAGGCTATCCATTGATGCCAGTCATAGGCCGGTTCGTCAATGAAAGCGTAACCTTGGAGGAGAACGCGGCAAATACGTAAAGATCGAAGTCAACACTTTATTAGAGGTACGTATCATTCGAGAAGTAGATTATCCTGAATGGCTAGCTAACCCTGTAATGGTTCCCAAGCCCGACGGTTCATGGCGCATGTGCATCGACTTCACCGACCTAAACAAAGCTTGCCCAAAAGACTGGTTCCCCCTACCTTTGATTGATATTCTGGTCGACGCCATAGTTGGATTTCGCTTCCTCAACTTCTTGGATGCATACAAGGGCTATCACCAGATCTTCATGGCTAAAGAAGACAAGGAAAAAACATCCTTCATCACAGAGAAAGGTACTTATTGCTTTATTACTATACCTTTTGGTTTGAAAATTGCTGGGGCTACCTTTCAACACCTAGTAAATAAAATCTTTAAAAATCAGTTAGGTCGAAACATGGAAGCATATGTTGATGATTTACTTGTTAAGAGTAGGGATGAGTCTGCTTATTGCTTGATTTGCGAGAAACACTTGAAACTCTGGTCCAGTACAAATTGAGGTTAAATCCAAAAAAATGTGTTTTTGGGGCTACTTCGGGGAAGTTCTTAGGTTACATGGTTTCTGAAGGGGGTATTTCGGTTAATCCAAAGAAAGTAGAAGTTGTTCTGCAAATGCAGCCACCTAGGTCAATTCGTGAAGTACAACAATTAACGGGTAGACTAGCAGCCTTAAATCAGTTTTTAGCTCGGTTGGCAGAACGAGCTTTACCATTTTTTAGCATTTTAAAGAAAACAGATAAATTTGTGTGGACCTCGGAATGCCAAACTACTTTCGAACAATTAAAAATGTATTTAGCTTCTTTACCATCTTTAACCATGCCAATTCCTGGAGAACAATTATACATGTATATAGCTACCACTGAATCTGTAATTAGCTCGGTTTTGCTTCGAAAAGATAACCGGGTTCAAAGACCCATCGATTTTGTTAGCAAAGTTTTGCAAGCAGCAGGGAAAAACTATTCCAGCCTGGAAAAATTAGTCTTGGATCTAGTTCACTCCACACGATGTCTCCCGCCTTATTTCAACTCCCACGGAGTCACCGTATATACCGACGCACCTCTTAAAGCCGTCTTGCAAAAGGCAGGGGTTTCTGGTCGTCTCACTATATGACCCATCAAATTGGGGGAATACGATATCACCTTTACGCCTCGCACCACAGTCAAAGGGTAAGTATTAGCAGATTTCATAGCTGAGGGAGTATCAGACATCCAGGAAGGCATGCCTGGCCCGTTACAAGAAACCGACCTTCTTTTAACTGTGGCAAAGGGCGATGATTCATAGACACTCTACGTAGATGGTGCCTCCAGCCAGTCCGGATCGGGTGCGGGGATCATCCTCACCAGCCCTGTTGGGGAAGTCCACACTTATGCTTTACGGTTCTGCTTTACGGCCACCAATAATGAAGCAGAGTACGAAGCCATGATAGCCGGTCTAAATTTAGCTCGGAAACTGGGGGTCAGAAATCTAAAAATTTGTTCAAACTCCCAACTTGTAGTCAAACAAATTTTGGGAGAGTATAAGGCTAAGGATCGGCAAATGGAGGAATATTTAGCACTGGTGCAACAGCAGCTGAAATTTTTTCCAAAATGGACTATAGAGCGGGTTCCACGGAGTAAAAACATAAATGCAGATGCCTTGTCCAAATTGGCTTCTTCGGTTTTCTCTCATCTGACTAAAAGTGTTCTAGTAGAAGAAGTACAGACCAGGAGTACAGCCGAACCAACAATCTTGTCCATAAGTGAAGGTCAGGATTGGCGATTTCCTCTATAGCAGTATTTACAAAATGGTACTTTACCAGATTCACGAAAGGAAGCACAACGAATACGAAGGAAGGCTGAACATTATCAAATAGTCGGGGAAGATCTGTATTCTTGATGCCCTTACTAAAGTGTCTGGGTTCAGGAGAAGCAGAAGCCGTGCTAAAGGAAATACACCAGGGGGACTGTGGGTCTCACATTGGGGCTCGAAATTTGGCAAGAAAGTAATTGGGGCTGGGTTTTATTGGCCTCGGTTATTTCAGGAAGCAGTCGAATATGTTCAACGTTGTCCCAGTTGCCAATACAATGCGATAATTCACAGATTGCCAGCATTCATCTTTACCGGGATAATTGCTCCTTGGCCTTTCGCGGAATGGGGGATAGATCTTATGGGGCCGTTTCCTAAGATCGGTTCTTGTCATTATCTAGTTGTGGCTATAGACTATTTCACAAAATGGGTGGAGGCCGAGGCATTGACGAATATTACCGGGCGAACTGTAGCTCGGTTTCTTTGGAGGCAAATCATCTGTTGGTTCGGCGTACCCAACTCGGTTATCTCAGATAATGGGACCCAGTTCGAATCCAAGGAATTCACGGCCTTGTGTTCAAAGCTAGGCATTACCCAATGTTTTGCATCTGTGGCTCATCCTCCAGCAAATTGGCAAGTGGAACTCATAAACAGAATTTTGTTGCACGGGTTGAAAACCATATTAGAAGATAAGGGTAAGAATTGAGTGGAACAGCTGCCTCACGTATTATGGTGCCGCCGGACTACGCCTAAATCGGCTATGGGGAAGACTCCTTTCGAGCTAGCCTTTGGGGTCAACGCTGTCATACCCCCAGAAATACAAAGTGGTGCGCCCCAAGTCATGCATTTCGAAAGGGACCATAATCAAATAAACTTGGAGCTTAGTTTGGATTTGATGGAGGAAGTTCGGGACACTGCCTACGTACACCAACTAAATTACAAAAATAGAGTTCGGCAACACTATGACGCTCGGGTCAAACATCGGGCCTTTGTACCGGGAGACTTAGTTTTACGAAACCGGGCTATCAGTAAACCACAAGATCAGGGCAAGTTAGTATCTAATTGGGAAGGGCCCTACCGGGTGATTGAAGCCTGACCTACTGGCAGTTATGTTTTGGAAGATTTACAAGGACAGTTGATTTTGCGGGCTTGGAACGCAGCACACTTAAGAAAATACTATCTATAAAGAAGTTAGAGTTAAGGTCGGGAAAAGAATCAGATTCAAGATGGTGAAAGAAGAAAAAACAATGTATTTATTTAAAGAAAGGACCCAGTGCAAAGCCGTTCCAATCAAAGATTACAAAAATTCTTCAAAAAGTAAAATACAGAGAAAAGCTAAGAAGGAGGAGCTTGGGAGGTCGCTTCTTCGTCAACTGCCTCCTTTGGGTCGGCCTCAGGATCTTCCTCTTCCATATTTTCTGATAAAGGAATATCGTTAGCCCGACATTCCTGCTTGATCTCTTCTATTAGGTCGAAGGGGTCCCGATCCTGAGCTAGCAAGGAAGTATGAGCCAAAGAGTCCTCTGGTAAGCCCTCCACCGACCTGGGGCCTTTAAATTCATCCCAGCAAAGGGTATAGCCACACTGAATTAACTCCATGAATCGACGGTTCATAAGATCAAGCAGCGGCCCCCCCTTGAAATCTGCTAAGGCAGCTTGGCGTGCAGCTTGACATGCCGCTTCCACCTCAGCCGGACCCAGCAGCCCGGAAGATTTCTTCTTCTCCTCCTCCAAAGCCCTCTCCAGGTCAGCAATCTTCTTCCCCAGCTCAGACTCGTTATGCTTTAACCCCTCTACTTTTGCCTCCAAGCCCTGAAACCTGGTACTCATCTGGCTGGCCTTGGTACCGAGCTCTTGGTTTTCTTTATAGAGCTCGGTATTTTTGGCCTGGAGGTAGGTCACCTTACTGGATTCGACCCCCAGCTTCATATTTAACTCCTCCATCTCCTCAGTTTGCCTCTTCAACCTTTCCTGCTCATAGCTTTGAGCCAGAACATCCAAAGCCACAGTCCTCTTGACCGTGGCCGCATAATTTACACCGACCTACAAAACTAGATAATGAGCCTTACAGAAATATTACACGGAGCAAACATGCATTTCAAGGAATACACTAAAAGATCCGAAGTTTACCTGTTTTATCTGCGAAGCCAAAAAGGCTTCTTGCTTCAGTAGTTGTTCGATGCTTTTCCGCATCTGGTTGCTCGCCTCAACTATCTCCTTGAAGGAGCTGTGAGACTCGGCCACTAACTCAGAATAAGGCCGGACATCATCGGGCTTGGGCCCCGCCAGGTGAGGCTGATATACGGGCCGAACCAGGGGGCCTGGTATTTCGTTCTGATCTTTGAGGATGATCATCCTCTCCTTGGATAACGGATCCAAGGGTCCCAGCAACTCATCGGGGCTGGGTAGTTTGGCCCCAAAAGTGGAATCGGCCAACAGTTGAGGAGCTTTGGCATTTCTAGCCGCTTGGACCTTCGTGGGAGTCGGCCTGCTCTTCTTAAATGCCCGGAGGGTCAAGGCGCCAACGGGAGGGTCAGCAGCTTCTACCTCCTCAGTTAGATCAATTTCGGCAGAAGGTCTCTTCGAAGACCCCGAAACTGCTGCTGGTTTATTGGACTTCTTTTTTCGACCAAACCCACTGAAGCCACCTAAAAACAAGAAAGACAGACAAGGGTCAGAACCACCGATCTAGGAAGCTGACCTAAAATGGGGGATACGATAATTAAAAGTTCAGAGACAGGTGTTTACATTCTTTTTCTACGTCGGGGGCCTGGCTTAGCCCGGCCCACACAAGAAGACCCTCTGAAGGATACTTAACTGAATATTTCTCCGAACTGGTGAAAGTTCTTAACGCCTTATAGTTTGATAACACTATGGGATTGGATTTATCCCGGGTTTGTTCTGTTGGCGCTACAAACTTCAACCAGCGGCAAGGAAGGTTTGATTCATCGGCTTTCACCATAAAAAATCTTCCCCTCCAATACTTATTTGTATCTGGGGAGTCAGTTATAAGGATGGGTCAATTTCTACGTTTTTGGAAGGATACCCACCCCAGCCCATAAGGATATTGGCGGACGGTGTAAAACTGGAAAAACAGATCTACGGTGGGTCAGATTTTAGCCCTGAAGCAGACGCACATAAAACCCACTAGGAATCTAAAGGCATTGGGTAATAACTGGCTCAGCCCGATTTCTAAATAATCACATAGCTCGAAAAAAAATCGGGGGCAGGAAATCTTAGCCCAAATTTTATGTGGTACTTATATATACAGACCCAACCCCTGGAAGTACTAGTTATTCTCTCTTTAGGCCTGGGCAATCGGGTTCGGATGGCCGGGTCAAGATAATAGGTCGATCTTAGGGTTTCTAATTCTACCCTAGTCAGTTCGGAAACTATCTCTTCTGGGTGAAACTCATACGATGTAGCAGCCGTATCTACATGAAGCATTACAAAGGTATCGGAATCATGCTTAAATTCAGAAATAACAAATCCTACGGATACATACGAACTAGCAGTATATGTTGCTCATTTAAGGGGGGTTCATGCATCAAACTTGCCGGAAAATTATTCCTAAGCCGGCGATTCAGTTATAATCATTAGAAGAGAGAGGAAGAGCGGACTGACCTGAAGATGGGTTCAGACGAGATGCTCCGGTGCCGGAACTCCTTTTTTCAGCCATGGATCTTTGCAAAATAATGGTACTGAGGCAACGAAACAAAGCGGCGGCACAAACTATCGTGGCGAACTGGAAAAGCCCCACCAACAGACATGGTGGAGAAGCAACAACTCGCACAATCACAATCACAGCAAAAAGAAGAAGAAAGATAGAAATTTTCTTTTCTCAAAAGGCGCAGAAACAACAATGATGGTCCCTTCGTATTTAAAGAAAGATTCAGGAAGACGAAGTGTAGCAGACAAGCCAACCGCTGGGGCTATTAATACCGCCTCGAGAAACGGACAAGCGTGGGAAGTCGTACCGAGAGCCTCGAAAGTTGCTGAGCGTGTCCTGTCATGTCACGACTCTTCAAAAGCCGAGGTACGCCTTTATTGATAAATTCAGTCTTTTTGGGTCAACACCCCATTATTTACTTATGAATAGGATAACATGTTATTTTCTTTGGATCGGATTTGTGTTAGTTTTTGGCTCATGCTTTTCTTTTGATAGCTATGATGTTCGGTAGGTCGGTAACCATTTCTATTGCTTCGCCTGAAATAGTTCAATACTTATAGTAAACTTAAGTCGGAACAATCCACATTTCATGACTGGCTTAGGTCTGAAATAAAGTTTCAAGAGTAGCTCGGACAGATATCAGGGGGATGCATGAAAAATACCTTAGTCAAATTTTTGGCTCAGTAAAGCACAAAAATTATTAAGTTTTAGCTCGGTAAAACCTAATACTGGGGGGACTTGTTGGTGTGCATAAAATTGAACTTCCATTGGGCCTGGCCCAATGGACTAAAGTGAAAATAAACAGTAAAGATAAAAAGATGCATAAGAAGTCCAGAACCCTGCTTAGGTCGAATAAATCCTCAAAACCGAGCCAAGTAGTATATCGGTGAAATGCTTAGGTCGGATAGATCCTTAAAACCGAGCCAGATAGTATATCAATCAAAGGTTTAGGTCGGACAATGACTTCGGTATGCCTTGTTAGTTTCCCTCATATCTATATCATGATAATCGGCCTAACCGAGCTAAGACAGTTAAGTCGGATTAAGCTATTTCACTGACACAGTAGGTAAAGATCATCATAGGGTTAGGTATATATTTTGAAATATATGCAGAGATTTCCCAGATCTTCAAGGAGAAAGAAGCCCATGAAATCCGGTCATGATAACACAAAACGTACACGCCACGCTAAACAGAGGGAAGCAGGTGAGCATGCCAATCATGAAGGTTCAACGGGCATATCTCAAACTGGAGGTATATATACTAAGTCTTCAGACTTAGTAAGGTACGCAACATTTTACCATTTGAGCACTTGGTCAATACTATTCATCTTCTTCCACCTCTCTAAATTGACCGTCGGAGCCTATATAGGCGGGAAAGCCCCGCTCTTCTCTTGGTTATTTACAGTTGTTGCCGGAACAGTCTTCAATCACGGTTTTCTTCACCATTCTTGCTGATCCGAGCTACCCAGCTCGGTCCCCAGTTCAGCTATCTCCCTTTGCAATGAAGTTTCCATCAGTTTGGGCCGTGCTGTTCAAAAGATTTTCTTGGGCCGTAAGATGCATCCCTAGACGAACATTTTGTGTCACATCAGTATATGAGAAAGCATTAATCTTTCAAAGACTAATTTCACAATGTTATCGCTATTCCATTGCAAGTGTAGGCAGTATCTCAACTAATACCGAATCCTTGAGGTGTAAGTTTAGTGAAGTTCAAGCTTATACAAACAACTTTGCTGTTGAAAACAGGATTGGTCAAGGTGGTTTTGGTCCTGTGTATAAGGTACATTTTAATTTTCGACAATTTCTTGAATGTCAAAGATCAAGATATGCAATCAAATTAACGGCACTTTTACAACTTTTAGCAATGATCTATCATGTTTTACATGTAATAATGTCAGGGTGCATTGCCAAATGGGCAATTAGTAGCTGTGAAGAGGTTGTCCAGAAGCTCAGCACAAGGTTCCCAAGAGTTCATCAATGAAATTGCACTTGTTGCCAAGCTTCAGCACAGAAATCTAGTTCGACTACTGGGATTTTGCTTGGAAGGAGAAGAAAAGATTCTCCTCTATGAGTTTGTTCCTAATAAAAGCCTTGATTACTTTCTTTTCGGTACGCTTCAATACATTGACTGATGAAATTCTTCGTTTTAGCCTGATTATATAACTTTGATTAACTAATTGGGGATCCTAATTATTTTGTGTCTTATGTGTAGACAGAGAGAAGCGGCCGTTGTTGGACTGGTTAACACGTTACAAGATCATAGGAGGAGTAGCAAGAGGACTTCTTTATCTTCATGAAGATTCTCGCCTTAAAATTATACATCGAGATCTTAAAGCAAGCAATGTGCTACTAGACCAAAATATGAATGCAAAAATAGCTGATTTTGGCTTGGCTAGGCTTTTTGAAAATGATCAATCTGAAGGAAACACAACTAAAATTGCTGGCACATTGTAAGTCTTTAGTCTTGGTATATTGATATTTGTATTTTATGATATAATTGTAATGGTTGTTGTTTTTGAAGTGGTTACATGGCACCTGAGTATGCATTCCATGGCCTCCTCTCAGTAAAGTCAGATGTCTTCAGCTTTGGTGTTTTAGTTCTGGAGATCATAAGTGGAAAGAAGAACAGTGGCTTACAGCTAAATGGTGGAGCTGACCTTCTTACTTATGTGAGTTTTTTTCACTAAAACAAAATAAACTGTATAGACTTTCAGACTAAATAAACTGACGGTAAAATCTTGAAACCTTTGATTCTGTAGACTTGGAAGCGGTGGAGGGACGAAACACCATTAGCATTGGTAGATCCAAGCATTGGAGATTCCTATGACAGAAATGAAGTAATTCGGTGTATTCAGATTGGCTTGCTGTGTGTTCAGGAAGATGTTGAACAAAGGCCAACCATGGCTTCAGTAGTTCTGATGCTGAATAGTTATTCTAGTACGCTTTCGACCCCAAATCCACCTGCATATTTTGGTCGGAGCAGAAGAACAGCGAGCAGCTCCATTGAACTACCAGTTCCAGATTCGGATAAATCTTCATCTACGTCCAAATCATTGCTTAAAGATTCCTCTGAAAATTAATCCTCTTCCTCTGAACCCTTATCCTAGATAAAAAGAGAAGTATAAAATAAGGCCTGAATGCATGCACAGTATCAGTCTTTATAATTGTTGTTTGATACCTCAATACATAGCATGACAAAATTCTGTTCTTTTGGTGACCAAACTTGGTGACCACAATGTTTGGTCATTGAAAGTATTCTTTAGTGACAATTCTTGTAAGGTTGGTCACAACTAGCCTTTGATGCCGAGTGCCTTGTTGATCTCCGGGTGACCAACATATTTGGTCACAAGAACCTTTGGTGTCCAGATTCTTGCTTTTGGTGAACAAATTTTAGTTCACTGAAGGTCCATTACTCATTATTTGGATTTTTTTTTCTCTCACAAATGTGGTTACTAGAGAGACTAGAGGGTCCTTAACCCAACAATGGCTAACCCTGATCCTTTGGTCTAGGAATATTGTTATGTTAAATCACTCCATTGGATCCTTAGATTAGGATGTTGTATTTATTTGGTCCTTTAACTTCAAACAGTTTCATTTTAGTCCCTTAACTTCAAAATTATTACAAAATGGTCCTGAACTTAAATTTTTATAATATTTAAGTTAGCTTAAACTAGCATGAGTTGTTTAAAGTTAAATTAAGGGGGTGAACAATGCGATTTAGCCTTTATTTTTTTCATTTGTTGCCTGTATGACTGTGTGTGAATCACACGTATTAGTATAAAATAGCTAAATTGCCATAAATTGGGCTTGGAACCACTTTAATTAGAACAACTTTTGAAGTTAATAGATAAAAATGAAACGATTTTAAGTTTAAGTGTCCAGAGGGAAACAACAGTCAAAGTTAAGGGACCAATATAATAATTTAACCATATTGTTACTGCTAATATCTCTCGCCCCATTTAGCAAGCAAGAAATTATTATTAAATGCACATATGAATAATAAAGTTATCTGAATGAAAAAGATGCTTGAAGAGAAAAAAATGTTTTAGAGAGGGCTGCTATTGCCTATCCTTCACAAGTCCGATTAGGAGATTCCGATGATTATGGTTACATCAACAGTTAGTGTTGACAAGGAATTAAACTGGCTCTGCAAAGATGCTCTTTTAGTGTTCGTTCGGCAGATTCTATTCCGGACAAGAAAGCAAAGCCAGGACCTAGGTGGAGAGCCTGTTATATTAATAATAAAATATAAATTGGTGAATCTTTTACCTATTCAAACGCATAATTTATATTAATTTCCGACCTGAATGACTCATCAATTTGTCGTAGCACTAAAACAGGAGACTTTTTGATACGCTTCAGTACTTCATTAATTCAGTTCGATTAGAACTTGGAGTTAACTAACATGATCTCCAGAAATATTGCGCTTGTTGCTTGCTTGGTTCTAGTTTGCTTCGACGTCGGAAACTGTGATCCTCTGTCATTTGCTTGCGGAAATGAAACACAGTACAACGTTAACAGTACAAGTGGCAGGATTTACAGAAACAACCTGGATTCCCTCCTTTCTGCTCTGACTTCAAATGCTTCTCAGCCGAACGGGTTCTATAATTACACAGTCGGAAGAACCGTTAACACAGCCGTCTACGACCTGTTTCTCTGCCGGGGCGATGCTACAGTCGCCGAGTGTCAAGATTGTTTGACAACAGCAACGGCCGAGGCTTTACGGCTCTGTCCGGACAAAAACAGGGTTGTTATCTGGAATGACAAGTGTATGTTGCGCTATTCAAATGTATTCATTTTCTCCGTACTGGATGCAAACGTTGCGTCAGTATTGTTGTTCACCGCGAATGTGACTGAGACGGTTGCATTCAACCAGGTATTAGGTGACACATTGAATCAGATAGTGACCAGGGCTGCAAATGATGTTTCCCTGAAAAAATTTGCTGTTCAAGATGCCAGTTTTGCACTATTTCAGAGGATATACGCTCTCGGCCAGTGCACGCTGATCTTTCGAATCAGGACTGTGAATCGTGCCTTAGAGATGCTCTTTCAATGCTTCCCTCGTGCTGTACCAATCGTATAGGAGCTGGAATTCTATTCCGCTACCAGACCAATCAATTTTATACAGTTCCAGCTCCTCCTCCTCCTCCTCCGGGTCTGGTCCCTGCAAGCAATTCTCCTCCGGGTCCAGGTCCGGGTCCTGCCCCTGCCCCTGCAAGAAATCAAAGTAAACCCACATCATTTCTCCATTTGTCTTTTATCAGAAATTGTAATACTCCTGTCATTACTACTCATCCCTATAAGTGTTAGTTGAAAATAACTCAAATATTTTCAGAATTTAGGTTTAGGATCATTTTAGAACAATTTTTGATAAAATATGGGACAAAAATTAAACAATTTCAAGTTAATGGACCTAAAAAACAAAATCACAAGTTAAGGACCAATAGAGTAATTTAAGCTTTACATAATATAGTTGTTAAGTTGATCCATTTCCTTAAATGAACTATCTAGCCAGTCATTGATTCCTGATTAGCTGAGATGCCATGAACAAACTTCTTAATTTCTACAAGAATGATTATTTAAACCTAGAAAAGAAAAAGAGTAAAATAAAATAAAATTATCATAAATACTGTTAATAATTGAATCTTTGTTTTATTGTTTGTTTAAGAATCTGCAACAATTTTGGACATGTAGGTAATGGGGAAATCTCTGTCGGAACAATTGTAGCTATTGTTATCTCAACCATTGTTGCCGTTCTTGTTTTTGTGGTGCTGGTCTTCTGCATATCAAAGAGGAGGAGGGCCAAGGAAACAAACGCACATAATGTGATTCACGAAACGACCGGTAATTTAGTATGAAGGGTGAAAGAGGCTGAAGAATGATAAAGCATTAATCTTATTCATCTGATCCAAACACTAATTTCACAATGTTACTGCAACTGCAGGTGTAAGCAGTATCTCAATTAATTCTGAATCCTTGCGGTGTAAGTTTAGTGAAGTTCAAACTTATACAAACAACTTTGCTGTTGAGAACAGGATTGGCCAAGGTGGTTTTGGTCCTGTATATAAGGTACGTTTTAATTTTGGACAATTTCTTAAATGTCAGACATCAAGATAAATGTGCAATCAAACCACGGCCTTTTTAGGACTTTTAGCGTTGATCTATTGTGTTTTACTTGTAATGTCAGGGTACACTATCAAATGGGGAAATAGTAGCTGTGAAAAGATTGTCTAGAAGCTCAGCACAAGGTTCCAAAGAGTTCATCAATGAAATTGCACTTGTTGCCAAGCTCCAGCACAGGAATCTGGTTCGACTACTTGGATTTTGCTTGGAAGGAGAATAAAAGATACTCATCTATGAGTTTGTTCAATACATTAATTAATCGATGGAATTCTTCGTTTTAGCCTGATTATTACCTTGATTAACTGATTGGGGATGCTAATAATTTTGGGTCATAATGTGTAGACACAGAGAAGCGACCGTTGTTGGACTGGTTAACACGTTGGTGAATCTTTTACCTATTCAAACGCATAATTTATATTAATTTCCGACCTGAATGAATCATCAATTTGTCGTAGCACTAAAACAGGAGACTTTTTGATACGCTTCAGTACTTCATTAATTCAGTTCGATTAGAACTTGGAGTTAACTAACATGATCTCCAGAAATATTGCGCTTGTTGCTTGCTTGGTTCTAGTTTGCTTCGACGTCGGAAACTGTGATCCTCTGTCATTTGCTTGTGGAAATGAAACACAGTACAACGTTAACAGTACAAGTGGCAGGATTTACAGAAACAACCTGGATTCCCTCCTTTCTGCTCTGACTTCAAAGGCTTCTCAGCTGAACGGGTTCTATAATTACACTGTCGGAAGTGACGTTAACACAGCCGTCTACGGCCTGTTTCTCTGCCGGGGCGATGCTACAGTCGCCGAGTGTCAAGATTGTTTGACAACAGCAACGGCCGAGGCTTTACGGCTCTGTCCGGACAAAAACAGGGTTGTTATCTGGAGACTGGAATGACAAGTGTATGTTGCGCAATTCAAATGTATCCATTTTCTCCGTGCTGGATGCAAACGTTGCGTCAGTATTGTTGTTCACCGCGAATGTGACTGAGACGGTTGCATTCAACCAGGTATTAGGTGACACATTGAATCAGATAGTGACCAGGGCTGCAAATGATGTTTCCCGGAAAAAATTTGCTGTTCAAGATGCCAGTTTTGCACTATTTCAGAGGATATACGCTCTCGGCCAGTGCACGCTGATCTTTCGAATCAGGACTGTGAATCGTGCCTTAGAGCTGCTCTTTCAATTCTTCCCTCGTGCTGTACCAATCGTATCGGAGCTGGGATTCTATTCCGCAGCTGTAATATTAGTTACCAGACCAATCAATTTTATACAGTTCCAGCTCCTCCTCCTCCGGGTCTGGTCCCTGCAAGCAATTCTCCTCCGGGTCCGGGTCCAGGTCCGGGTCTTGCCCCTGCAAGAAATCAAAGTAAACCCACATCATTTCTCCATTTGTCTTTTATCAGAAATTGTAATACTCCTGTCATTACTACTCATCCCTATAAGTGTTAGTTGAAAATAACTCAAATATTTTCAGAATTTAGGTTTAGGATCATTTTAGAAAAATTTTTGATAAAATATGGGACAAAAATTAAACAATTTCAAGTTAATGGACCTAAAAAACAAAATCACAAGTTAAGGACCAATAGAGTAATTTAACCTTTACAAAATATAGTTGTTAAGTTGATCCATTTCCTTAAATGAACTATCTAGCCAGTCATTGATTCCTGATTAGCTGAGATGCCATGAACAAACTTCTTAATTTCTACAAGAATGATTATTTAAACCTAGAAAAGAAAAAGAGTAAAATAAAATAAAATTATTATAAATACTGTTAATAATTGAATCTTTGTTTAATTATTTGTTTAAGAATCTGCAACAATTTTGGACATGTAGGTAATGGGGAAATCTCTGTCGGAACAATTGTAGCTATTGTTATCTCAACCATTGTTGCCGTTCTTGTTTTTGTGGTGCTGGTCTTCTGCATATTAAAGAGGAGGAGGGCCAAGGAAACAAACGCACATAATGTGATTCACGAAACAACCGGTAATTTAGTATGAAGGGTGAAAGAGGCTGAAGAATGATAAAGCATTAATCTTATTCATCTGATCCAAACACTAATTTCACAATGTTACTGCAACTGCAGTTGTAAGCAGTATCTCAATTAATTCTGAATCCTTGCGGTGTAAGTTTAGTGAAGTTCAAACTTATACAAACAACTTTGCTGTTGAGAACAGGATTGGCCAAGGTGGTTTTGGTCCTGTATATATGGTACATTTTAATTTTGGACAATTTCTTGAATGTCAAACATCAAGATAAATGTGCAATCAAACCACGGCCTTTTTAGGACTTTTAGCGTTGATCTATTGTGTTTTACTTGTAATGTCAGGGTACACTATCAAATGGGGAAATAGTAGCTGTGAAAAGATTGTCTAGAAGCTCAGCACAAGGTTCCAAAGAGTTCATCAATGAAATTGCACTTGTTGCCAAGCTCCAGCACAGGAATCTGCACTAGTACAGAAATGATAAAAGGAGGCGCCCCTTTGGAGGCAGATGTACAAACACCCGCCTCCAAAGAGGCCGAAAAAGCCTTTGGAGGCGGGTGCAGCATCCACCCGCGTCCAATAATTAATTATTGGAGGCGGGTGGATGTTGCACCCGCCTCGAAAGAGAATTGGAGGCGGGTGCAACATGCACCCGCCTCCAAAGAAAATTGGAGGTGGGTGCAACATGCACCCGCATCCAATAGTTGCACCCGCCTCGAAAGAGAATTGGAGGCGGGTGCAACATGCACCCGCCTCCAAAGACAATTGGAGGCGGGTGCAACATGCACCCGCCTCCAAAGAAAATTGGAGGCGGGTGCAACATGCACCCGCATCCAATAGTTGCACCCGCCTCAAAAGAGAATTGGAGGCGGGTGCAACATGCACCCGCCTCCAATATCGTGTTTATTGGAGGTGGGTGCATTTTCCCAAATTTTAATCAATATTGTTTCGAAAATTCTTTTTGTTTTGGGCTGTTGAAAATAATTTATTAGGATAATTTTGAGAATTGAAAATAATTTTGAAAAAAGGAGATAAATTTTTAGATAATAAAAACTGCAAGTTTTAGAAGAAAATATATAAATATATATTTTCGATTTTAACTTCATATACATGAGTATATGTAGCCTAGTGGTAAATTTAATGTGCAAAAGTCAAGTGACTCTGTCGGTGCGAGTTCGATTCCTATCGAAACCATAAATTAAAGAATGGAAAATTAAATTTTTTATTGGGAGAATATTGGAGGCGGGTGTAACGGACACCCGCCTCCAATAACAATTTATTGGAATGGCCACTGGATAGCGATTGTCCGCCATTTTTCCTGTTCTGAATCAAAGATAATTACAGAAATTAACCTTGATAATGCGTCCGCCAACTGATTTTCCTTTCCGTCAATATGTTGAAATCTGACGGGAATGCCAATCCCTGTGATATAATCCACCAACGTGATCCACCTTATCCTAGATGGCTTGTGATTACTTGATTTGTTGAAGAAACTAACAATTGCCTGACAATCAGTGCGAATTAATAGTTCCTCCTTGTCAAGATAATAGATCTTGAAAGCCTCCAGTCCTTTTATAACCGCATAGACCTCAGCATCAATGGTAGATTGAGGGTTCTGGAATTTTCCTGATGCGTATGAACACACCTTTTCCAGACTCATCGGATCACCGACACATGGCTACCACTTGCATACAGCTCCCCATCCAACGCTGCACCCATCAGTTTCAATCACCATCATCGCCTCTTTCGGTGGTAAAGCTAAATCCGGAAGATGTTGCACCCGCCTCCATTAATGGTTATTGGAGGCTGGTGCAACATGCACCCGCCTCCAATGACCTCTCATAGGGGAGGCGGGTGCGGGCACCTCCTTTTGGAGGCGCCCGCACTGGAGGCGGGTGCACACAGCGTGCACCCGCCTCCTAATGCCCTTAGGACCCGCCTCCCCTAAGGCATTTTGGTGTAGTGCTGGTTCGACTACTTGGATTTTGCTTGGAAGGAGAAGAAAAGATACTCATCTATGAGTTTGTTCCGAGCAAAAGCCTTGACTACTTTCTTTTTGGTAGGCTTCAATACATTAATTAATCAATGTACTTTCTTTTTGGTAGGCTTCAATACATTAATTAATCAATGGAATTCTTCGTTTTAGCCTGATTATTACCTTGATTAACTGATTGGGGATGCTAATAATTTTGCGTCATAATGCGTAGACACAGAGAAGCGACTGTTGTTGGACTGGTTAACACGTTACAAGATAATAGGAGGAGTAGCAAGAGGACTTCTTTATCTTCATGAAGATTCTCGCCTTAAAATTATACATCGCTATCTTAAAGCAAGCAATGTGCTACTAGACCAAAATATGAACGCAAAAATTGCTGATTTTGGCTTGGCAAGGCTCCTTCAAACTGATCAATCTGAAGGAAATACAAGTAGAATTGCTGGCACATTGTAAGTTGAACAATCATTCTGTCCTCCTCTTTTTTCATTGCATTCTCCATGAGCAATAGTAATGGTTGTTGTTTCGTTTTTTTTGAAGTGGTTACATGGCTCCAGAGTATGCATTCCATGGTCTGCTCTCAGTGAAGTCAGATGTGTTTAGCTTTGGTGTTTTAGTTCTGGAGATCATTAGTGGCAAGAAGAACAGTAGCTTACAGTTGAACGGTGCCGATAACCTTCTTACTTATGTGAGTTTCTTCTCTCATAACTAAAATAAAATAAAATGTCTAGATTTTCTTGAATATGCTTTTTATTTGGGAACTTTCAGACTAAATAAACTGAATGTAAGGTCTGGAAACCATCGGTTTTGTAGTCATGGAAACTGTGGAGGGCCGAAACACCATTAGCATTGGTAGATCCAAGTATCGCAGATTCCTATGACAGAAATGAAGTAATTCGGTGTATTCAGATTGGGTTGCTCTGTGTTCAGGAAGATGTGGAACAAAGGCCTACCATGGCTTCAGTAGTTCTGATGCTGAACAGTTATTCTAGTACGCTTTCTACACCAAATCCACCTGCATATTTTGGTCGGAGTGGAACAACGAGCACCTCCATAGAACTACCTGTTTCAGATTCAGATAACTCATCATCTACCACCAAATCATTGCGGAAAGATTCCTCTAAAAATGAACCCTCTGCCTCTGAACCCTTATCCTTGATAAAAGAGAGGTGAAAAATAAGGCCCGAATGCGTGCACATTCTGTATCACTGTTGATAATTGCTATTTGATGCCTCACACATAGCATGACAAAACTGTGTTCATTTGGTGACCATAATTTTTGTTCACTGAAACTATTTTTTAGTGACCTTTCTTGTAAGGTTGGTCACAAACTAGCCTTTGATGGCCAAGCTTTGTTGATCACAAATGTGGGTACTAGAGACACTATAGTCCTTAACCCAACAATGGCTAAATACTGCTCAGCGTAACAAAATTCAAGAATTTGTTAGACATGGTGAGGTCCATTCTCAGCCATGCATTATGAGAAGAAGACTATGTTGATACAAATCATTTTGATTTACTTGTTCCTGAAAATATTTTATCGTCTCCTACGAAAAGTTGATCACACTTCAGCGTTTCCGAGACCGATAAACTGTTGTCAATATAAATGATAAATGGTGCGAAAAGAATATACCACAAAAAACAAAAACAAAGGAAATTGACACAGTTAAAATAAAAACTTATCAAATTATGTTGTATTGACACTGCTTAATTATGTGGAAGGAAAGTTTATATCATGAAGATTCCTTTGCATTCATTTGCTACTGATTTGGTTCGGCCATGGAGGGATGTTTTATTAGCCTTGGAGCTGATTTGAGGTCTTGCAATTAAGTGTATCTACTCAAGAGTCCCACCAAAATTGCCAAAGAGAAATCGGCTATTGTTTTGTTATTATGGCTGATCAAGGTTTGAGAATTAATTGCCATCAATTTGAAGGATAAAAATCAGATTTTTAAACCCCACTTAGACCATCCCCAGCGGAAGCCGCTTGTATCTAACGGGTGGGGAATGGCTTTTTGCCATTCCCCAGCGGTTTCTATAATCCACAGCTATAATAGCTGTGGATCAGATTTTGGAGCCAGAAATGGCTCCAGCAAAACTGGAAAGTAATATTTTATTATTATTATTTTTTGAATTCAATTGGTTTTCTATTTATTTTCTGTAATAATTTAATTAGTTTAATTAATTTATGTCATTTAAGTACTTTTACTGTTAAATTTTTTTAATATTCTATTTTTGAAAATAAATTTAGTTTCTCATTAAAATTATAAATGTTAATAAAACAAAGTATATGAAAATTATTAAATACTAATTTTAATAGCTTTAAAAATATTATGACAAATTTAAGGAAAAATAATTAAAATTGACAATATTATAATTAAAATATGAAAACATCATACATTCAATAAGAACAAAATACATCATAGTAACAATAATAAAAAATGAACAAAAAAAAAAGGACAATAAGCATAACAATAATTATTCTAATGCCCACATTGACCTTCGTAACGCACTGATTGAACACTTGTGGGAAAATTATTCTAATGCCGATATTTGAAGTTTTTATATTTATTTATGTACTTTTCTTATTGTAATTGTTGGTTTTATGTGGTGGAATGTTTATCTAGTATTTGTGTGTTTTCTTATTATAATTGTTGGTTTTATGTAGTGGAATATTTTTCTAGTATCTGTGTGTGTTTATAATTAATATTGCAATGTTTTATTAAACATTTATTGAATTGAATTATTATTTACTTTCATTATTTAATTTTTTTAAATTTTTTTATTTTATAATTTTTGCATTTTAAGACAATCGAAAATAAAATTATTAGATGAAAATTGTTCCCTAAACAAAATTTATGTAATATTATTAACAATAAATATTAAAAAGCATTTATATAATTAAAGAAATAGTTTTAAACTTTTAAAATAATAATATTTTTAGCTTTTGGAACTAATGCCTTCATGCTATTGTGATGCTCTTAACGGAGTCTTAAGTGCATGTGGGTCGGTCAAAAATGGAGGCTGCAGTTGAATTGTATCTCACTGGATTTGGAAAAGTTTTTAATCACAATTAAAGCTTGGAAGGGTCCACCACCAAAATCATGCAATAGGCTAAGCTCAAAAACTTGCTAGCCCCTCTCAAAAACTCTAGGCATGTTCTTTTTGTTTCGTTTTGAAAACGATTTTGATTTCAATAGTAAATTTAATATATTTTAATTATATTCCATCATTTTCAATACAACTTTTTACTATTCAGCATCTACTGTTTACATTTTCAATATATTTTTTACATCATAAAACTATTTTTCCAAACTTGTTTTCAAAACCGTTTTCAAAACGTTGAAAAAGAACAGTCCCAGCTATCTCAAAAAAGTATATGAGTTTTGGATCCTAGCCTTTTTCTATTTCTCCAGCGACTTCCCACGGCTCCTCCAACCATGGAGGGTGGCCAGCTGCACTCAATTACGCAGTGGCAGTTGCCTCCAAACACGCGCTGCCACAGCTTTCCGCTCCAATCGACCGCCCGCTTAAACAAGTTACTGAACATTGCGAGAAACTTGCACTGATCTTCTCGGATGAAGAAACGGATCTACTTGAGGCGCCTCTCAACAAAGCTCTCATTGGAAAATTCTGAAGGGGGCGCACAACAACGGCTCAACTTCGCATGGATTTTTTAACCCCTGGTTTTAGTAGAGGATACCACATCGATATGATTGATTCCCGACAGGTTCTCATCAGATTTGAAGTGGATGAAGATTACAACTGCTGCTTCCTTAAAGCAGTTTGGAATTTTGGATCGTATGCATTACGAATCGTCAAGTGGACGCCATCTTTTGATCCCCAAGCAGAATCCTCAATTGTTCCCGTTTGGGTGTCTCTTCCAAGATTACCTTTTCATCTCTACAACGAATGGTCACTTCTCTTCATAGGAAGCATGTTTGGACAGGCATTGAAAGCCGATTTTGCCTCCGCCTGACTTTCACGGCCATCTGTGGCAAAAGTTTGCACCGAAATTGATCTATTTCACCCTCTTCCTGACACGGTTTACCTAGAGACACGAGGTAAGGGATTTATTCAGAAATTGGAGTTTGAAAAACTCCCCCTTTATTGTAAAAAATGTATGAAGGTAGGTCATTATGTGACGTCATGTTAAAAGGATAACCCACCACCGCCCAAACACCAATGAAGGAAAAAGCCGGACGGAAACTGGCCGCCGTCTCCAGCACCTCCTAACAAGGGGAAGACCAAGCTTACCGGATAGGATAACGCCCCAAGAATCTTGCCTAGATCTCTGCCAGAAATCGAGCCCCAATCTCTGCCCCAAATCACTTCTCAAATCGAGCCCCAAATCCCTCCCCAAATCACTCCCGAACTAGAGCCCCCAATCACTTCCCAAATCGTGCCCCAAATCACTCCCCAAATTGCACCCCAAATCAATCGCCAAATCACGCCCCAAATCGCCCCCCAAATATCTCACAAAATCCCCATGGTCGCACCTATAGTGACATCCCTCATCGTCGAGAAATCTGCTGCTATTCAACGCAATGCCACAGAGGGCCTTACAGCCAATGATACTGCAACCGAACAAGAAAGTGATATAGAAGACAGTGATATTGAGGAGTTGTTCTCCAAGTTGCAACTGGATTGCAACATTGGGGAACTGAACCCAATCCAACAACCATCGAAACAGTCCCATAGCTCTCAGACAGTAATAATACACTGATCAATACTCTGCCTCCTTCAATCCCATCTCCAAAAACAATCCAAGCCATGATGAAACGCGTTGAAGAAGAAGTTACTAAAATAGTTACCACACCTATGTGGTCCGATGTAGTCCAAGGAGCACTTGAAGTGACTCCACATAATTCTTCAAAAGCCCACAAGTCCCTCCCAGTACCTAAATTGAAGCCCCTACAGACGATTTTCACTCCCATTGAAGCACATAGGATGCCTACAGATACTCAGCTCATCAATCGCATGCCGACGAAGCCACACATTCCAACGACATCATCTGTGCCGCACTCACCAAAGGACCTTGGTGACAACAACCAAGAAAATGAAGGGGAGGTAGCTTAAGACCCCTGGGAAACTGATGACGAAGATAACTTTGAGGACGAAGCAAGAAGCTACATTATAGGGCCTAAAAAGTATGAGCCAAAGAACACTTACTTTGTGCATCGACTTCGGAAACAGCCTAAAGTAGATTATAGAAAACTAAACAAAATAGGCCACAAAATGTGAACCATTGGGTTTAATTTCCTTTATATTTTTATTTTTCTGCAATCAATAAAATGGGTAACCAACCCCACGCTTTTTTAAATAAAAAAAATAAAAAAAGCTTGGAATTCAGCAATGCATGAACCAAGGTGGAGCCATTTTCTTAGGTGAAAATATGAATACTAATTGCTGAAGTTTGAAGGTTTTTGAAGCATTAAAATTCAGTCAAGGCTCTCCAATTTCCCTTCGTTGAATTCGGCCAAGTCAACTCAATCTTTCAAGAGGAGATCAAATTCAAGCCAAAGGAACTCAAGGGCCAAAGGAAATCTAAAAGACTCGTTAATTAATTTAAGTATTATTGTTTACTTGTTAGTCCATTTCTTCTTGTACAAATAGGCTATCTTTGTATGCTTTTGAAGGTAGTAAGACTTTGATGAATTAAAATGTTTTTGTGAGTTTTTCTAAAACTCTTAGTTATTCATTGAACTATAGAACTTATCAAGATTCGTCTCTGGCGTTCAACATTTATCGAACAATCTTTTGGTGAGTTGTTTGTGGCGTACTTATATCGAGGTTGTCAACATTGTACACTCGTGAGTCACTGTCTTCTATACCAAGGTTTCGTTAGTCTATTGTTGACGGGTCGAGGTTTCACCAAAATTATCCTAGCAACCCTTAGAGCGATTGGCTTTTGCTTTATGATCAAACCCTCGCGGGCAAGATTACATCAGATCCTTTGGTCTATCAATATGTTATGAAAAACGTCCTTCAAGATCTTTGAACCATTTGTTGGAAGAAATATTCTAACAAGAACACTGCAGTGAAATTGAAAACAAAAAAGAAAACACAGCAATTTAACGTGGTTTAATCCACGGGAATACGCACTATTCCAAACAAACAGAGAATTTACAGAATAGAAGAGTTAACCTCTTTGCCCTCAATTCTATTCTACCCTTCCCTCTACAGTTCTCTCTAGCACCCTCTCTGTCTAGAATGAGATCTGTCTTCTACACTCTGCTCTACTGCTGCATCTAGTATATTACAAACAACGTCTATTTATAATAAAATTAGAGAAATCCTATTGGGCTTAGTTTGCTAATCTATTCAGGATTAGAAAGTTTAGCCCAATACTAATTGTATTAGAAATTTAAGAAGATACCCCAACAAATCCTCCATCGACTCAAAGTCCTATGTACAATAACATCATTTGAAAATGAGACTTGTTTCTTCTTCTTCGGCTTCAACTCCCCTTTTTGAATGCCAAACTCAGCACAAGACCCATTCTTTGAATCACCAACATAAAAGATGTGATGATTATTTCTCGCTCCTTGCAGAATCAACTCATTTTCCTTGAACACTTTGTAGAATTCTCTATCACCTGTGAATTTGTACGCACAAGAACATAATTTATCCAACGAAATTATGTTATCAACACAAGTAGGCACATATTTCACATCAGTCAGTTTTTTCAAAGCACCATTGTGAGTCTTGAGAAGTGTGGTACCAACACCCTCAATCTTCATCTTCTGTCCATTCCCCACAATGATGTGTCCAAAATCTCCTTCAGCCTACAAAGTATCAAAACAATATCTATATCTACATATGTGTGCAGAGGCTACACAATCTATCACCCAACCTGAGTTTCTTAACTCAGTATCCTTCATCATTAACAAATCATCATCCTCACCATACACAACATTTGTGTTTGCAGAGTTGTCTATCTTCTCTTTGCCCTTTCTCTTTATATCCTTCAAACTCTTCAAATCTTCTTTCATAATAGGGCATGTATACTGGATGTGACCCTTCTCCCCACAATAATAACACTCCACATTATTGTAGTCTCTCGGCTGAGATCTTCCATAAATGTCACTCCTCCCTTGATTTGAGCTCTCTGCAACATCTAGTGCTTCCTCTCCTCCAGGCATAATCTGCTTCTCCATTATCTTCTCATTCTCCCTCAGCTGTGTAACCACATCATCAAGTGTCAAACTTGTCCTTCCAACAAGCATTGTTTGCACTACTAGTTTATAAGACAATGGCAAAGAAGACAACAATAACAAAGCATGCTCTTCATCTTCGACTTCCTCTCCCGTGTTTTGAAGTCGACATACTAGCTGATTAAACACATTCACATGGTCATGAAAATTCCCTCATTCATCCATCTTTAAAGTGTAGATGTCTATCTTCATCCACAATTTCTTTGTTAGTGATTTCGACGCATAGATACTAGCCAACTTGTCCCAGATCCCCTTCGGTGTCTTCTCCTTCAGGACACAGTATTTAATTTCTGGAGCAAGTGCAAGTCGAATCGTACTAACTGCCTGCTTCTTCAGCGTATCCCAATTTTTATCACTTATCCCTTTAGGCTTCTTGTCTTCAAGTACTTGATCAAGATTACCCCGCACAAGTAAATTTTGAATAGTGTACTGTTACATTGTAAAATCTGTCTTCCCATCAAAAAGTGGAGTTTCAAACTTCCTCTTAGATATATCTTTAAAATTGATCCAAAATTTCTTGAACCAAAATCAAAACCGCCCTTGTATTGAGAACTTGTTTTCTACGGCCCACAAGAAAACAAATTTGACCAAATTTAATTGATTACCCGTACACAAACACTTTGATCAATTTCTCACTTCCTGTAGTACATCTTGCGGGCCCTACAAACAAACAACTTAGGCTCTGTTCTCTTGTGGTAATTTCTCAAGAATCATCATTTTTTTTTTCAAATTTTACACAAAGAAACAACTTCACTTTTTCAACAATTTAAAATTAAAATTTTAAAATTCTCTCTAAATATCTCCTCACATAAATTCAAAAAATAAAACAATTATTATACTTTTTTATCTCTTACCTACACAATTTCCCAAAAAAAACTTCCCTCCAAAAAATTTCTAACAAAAAACTTCCCTCCAACAAAATTTCCCCTATAAAAGCCACAAGAGAACAGGGCCTTAATCAATTGTTGTGGCGCCGAAATCAATCCACCCTAATTCCCTCATCTTGATTTCAAGGCTGCCAAGCATAAATCACTTCAATTAAAAATAACCCAACTCAATTACAATTGATGGTCGCCGGCCCAGACAATGGATGGAAACCAATTTTAGAAATTCCTTTTTCTTTTTCCAAAATTAAATCGAAACTCCACGATCAAATTAAAACTTCTTCCTTATTTAATTTGATCCACACGCATCAAGAACCACTGGAATTACAGCGGCACAAATTTGACGAACGGAAGTTCACATCTTCTTTCTATTTCTAATTTTCCTTAATTTCCTGGTTCCTGATTTTGATTTTCCTCTTCTGGTTACTGGCTCTGATACAATTTGTTAGGAAAAATATCCTTCAGAATCTTTGAACCACTTGTTGGAAGAAATATTCTAATAAGAACACTGCAGCGAAATTAAAAACAGAAAAGAAAACACAGCAATTTAACGTGGTTTAATCCACGGGAATACGCACTATTTCAAATAAACAGAGAATTTACATAATAGAAGAGTTAACCTCTTTGCCTTCAATTCTATTCTATCATTCCCTCTACAGTTCTCTCTAGTACCCTCTCTGTCTAGAATGAGATATGTCTTCTACACTCTGCTCTATTGCTGCATTTAGTCTATTACAAACAACGTCTATTTATAATAAAACTAGAAAAATTTTATTGGGCTTAGTTTCTTAATCTATTCAGAATTAAAAAGCCCAATACTAATTGTATTAAGAATTTGAAAAGATACCCTATAGAATATTACTACTAATTATATCTCTCGTCCTATTTAGCAATCAAGAAATTATTGTTAAATGCACGTGTGAATAATGAAGTTATCTGAATAAAAATATAGCTTGGAAAAGAAAATAATGGAAAGTCAGAATGAAAAGATTGATCACTACATATCCGCGTTGACTACTAGAAGTCTAGAACCACTCTTTCTTTTTTCTTTTTTCGGAATTAATATTCGCAGTAACGGTTTCGATATTTGCAGTAACATTTCCCTATAAAAAGACAAAAATATCCCTGGGCAAAAAAAAATTACAAACCAACTGAAAAAAAAAAAATTGAAAAAGCAACTCACGGGCTCTGTTCCGTTTAATAATTCCTGCAAAGCAGAGCCAGGTGGAATCACAAAATCGGATAAAAATCGAGACGATTCGGATCGAAAAAAAATTAGTGGCTAAAGTTAAAATGTTTTGCGGTATTATTTTAGATAGTTGGTTTGATTATTTTAGTTGTATTATGTCCGGATGTGTTAGTATTTTTGTCGAAAATGTGAATTTTTTACCGGATTGGCGAAAATCCGTCCGGTGGTTACTGCAAATATCAAATTGAAGGGGGGGAGGAAATGTCGCCGGAGGGCCAAAAATGTCGCCGGATCTGGCCAAAAATGTCGCCGGATTCTAGCGACATTTTGGGTTTTTTTTTTTTTTTAAGTGTTAGGGGTATTTTAGACTTTTTACAAGAAAATGTTACTGCAAATATCGAAACGGTTACTGCAAATATCATGCCCCTTTTTTTTTTTGAAGCAAACATATTATTGAGTTCTTTGAACAACTTTGTTCCTGAAGTTTTTCTAACGTTCACGAGACTTGGATTAATAGTCTTGGCATGCCATTTACTTTCCAGGCCCCGCGGAGCCCAGCCCGAGACTTCTTATCCCTCAAACAGGAATTCACCTGGCACCTTAATTTTATCGATAATATTTCGAGGACTTATTTGTTTCACCCGCAGAGGGCTAAATTGCACCTTAACCTTCAATCCCCATATCGACAGAACAACTTCTCATATATACTTGAATTATCGATCGCCATGATCAGTAGCAAGGTTTTCTTCTTTGGTTCCTTTTTAGTATGTTTAGTTCTTAGCTACAATGCTAGAGTCTGTAAGTCCGATCCTTTGTACCAAATCTGCACAAAAGAAACACAATATGATTCCAACAGTACAAGTGGCAGGATTTACAAAAATAACCTGGATTTCCTCCTTTCCACTCTCACTTCAAATGCTTCTCGCCCAAATGGCTTCTACAATTTCACTGTCGGCAGCATCGACCCGGCTAACGACACAGCCATCTTTGGCCTGTTTCTCTGCCGGGGCGATGTCGCCCCCAGCGATTGTCAAGCTTGCGTGAGAACAGCCAGCAGCGAAGTCCTCCGGTTCTGCCCGAATAACAAAATCGCCATTCTTTGGTACGATAACTGTATGTTGCGTTATTCGAATCGATACATTTTTTCCACTCTTGAGAACGGAATTGGACCCACCCTTATCAACGTACAAAATGTGACGGACCAGCCCTTGTTCACCCGGGTTCGTCGGGATACTTTAGATCAGATAGCCAACCGGGCTGCAAATGATCTTTCCGGCAAGAAATTTGCTGTCGGAGAAAATAACGTTTCGACAACGCAGAAAGTGTACGGTCTTGGTCAGTGTACTCCTGATCTTACAGTTTCGGACTGCGGAACATGCCTGAGAAGTGGTATTCAAGGACTGCCTGAGTACCCTATTGGAGGGAGAGTACTCTTCCCGACCTGTAATATCAGGTACGAGACGTATCTATTTTACCAGGTTCCATCCCCGCCGCCGCCGGGGACCCCGTCCGATCATCCTCCTCCTCTGGGTCCTTCACCTTCAGGCGGTAAAGGTAAGACTCCAATAATTAAGTTTTCTGAAAGTTAATTCATTTGCACAGTTCTGTAGCGAAATTAATCCAGAGTTTTAATTAATAGTTTTGTTTGATACTTACATGTATGGGCCACTGTTTGAAGGGAGTTAAAAAAAAAAAAAAAAAAAAAAGACAAAAAACAAAAAACCAACCATCTGAATCATTCACTCTTGTCACAAAACTACTTTATTTTGGCATCAAGTCATAGATCTGTAATTGAGAACATGAAAGGAATTTTTTTTTTTATTGTATAATTTATCGGAAAATTGCATTTTTGGTTCTTCTTTTATACCCTCATTACACTTGTGATCTCTCTTCTATGTCTCGTTGCACTTGTGGTTCCTCTTCTTTCATGTGTTGGTACTTTTAATCTCTATGACCAGTTATAGCTGGTTTTACCGGTCATTTTGGGGTTTGGGATGATTGTGTAAATTTTAGAATTGCATTTTGACTCCCGATACTTACAAAACCGGTTACAGCTTGTCATATGGACTAAAAGTACCAACACATGAAAAAAGAGAGATCACAAGTTCAACAAAGCATACGAAATAGAACAAAAGTGTAACGAGGGCATAGAATTTGCCCCCAAGTGCAATTTTCCCTTACAACTAATTACGAGCTAGTTTTGTGTAAACCTATTTTGATACAATCACTGTTCAAGCTGCATGAGTATTAGGATTGCAAAAATAAAAGATAAAAACTATCAAACAACGTGCTGGACTCAAACTACAAAAGTGAGACTAGAATATGAGTAATTTTCTTGTTTGTGCAGATAACGGGTCAATCTCAACGGGAACCATTGTTGCGATTGCTGTCCCGATTATCTCTGTTGCGATAGTTGTGCTAGTGGTGGCTTTATGCATAGCTAGAAGAACGAGGAAGGCCTACAATGTCATTGCTGAAACACCAGGTAAGGAATCAGTAGATTAGGCTCTGGTCTTTTTGTGATATAATTGGGGAATGTTTGTTTGTAGGAAGGAAAAAAAAATTTTAGGGAAATTCTTTTGGGAATTTGTGTAGGAAAGAGAAAAAAAGTGTAATGATTACATTATTTTTTGAATTTATATGAGTGAAAATTTAGAGAAAATTTTAAATTTTGATTTTGGAATTTTGTAAAAATGATGTTGTTTCTGGTGAATTTGTGGAGGAAAAAAATGATAATTTCGAAAAATTGGAATAGAAACGAACAAAGCCTTAATGAAAATCCTTCGAACTTCATGAATCATTATATATAGAAAGAATAATTTAAAAATTCACAATGCAATTGTTGTTTCGACAACAGGTGAAATCAGTATCTCAGCTAGAGCAGAATTCATGCAGTATAATTTTAATGAAGTTCAAGCTTGGACCAACAACTTTGCTGACAACAATAAAATTGGCGGCGGTGGATTTGGCAATGTCTACAAGGTACATTAATCATGTATTTGGTATGTCCAATTAAAAGAGTCAACGGAATGACTGTTCCTAAACTACAATGTATAACTTCAATCAAAACTCTTTCTATATGAGAAATGAAGTAATTTATTAATTTTGAATGTGATTGATCAATCTTGGTAGATGCTAATAGTACTATTGCATATATTAATTTCCAGGGTTACCTGCCAAATGGGCAAGAGGTAGCTGTGAAGAGGTTGTCGAGAACCTCGGCACAAGGTTCACAAGAATTCGTAAATGAAATTGCGTTGGTTGCCAAGCTTCAGCACAGAAATCTGGTTCGACTACTCGGATATTGCCTCGAAGGAGAAGAAAAGATGCTCATATACGAGTTCGTACCAAACAAAAGCCTGGATTACTTCCTTTTTGGTATTATTCATTCTTGTTTTTCGCTTATATGTTCTTGTAAATCGATTAACAAAATGGGAGCATCGATTGATCAACTACTTTTTTGTACGTAGATCCAGAGAAGCGACCACTGTTGAACTGGTTAACAAGATACAAGATCATAGGAGGAATAGCAAAAGGACTTCTTTATCTTCATGAGGAATCCCGGCTTAAAATCATACATCGTGATCTTAAAGCCAGCAATGTGCTTCTAGATGAAAATATGAACTCAAAGATTGCAGATTTCGGCATGGCAAAGCTTTTTGAAGTTGATCAGTCCGAAGGAAATACAAGTAAAATTGCCGGCACGTTGTAAGTACTCTTCAGTTATGATACTATTGTACTTAATAATATGCTTTCAATCCGAATTAATTATCAAATGTACATACATGATGGTGGTTTTGTTTCTGTAGCGGGTACATGTCCCCTGAGTACGCAATGCATGGGATGTTTTCGGTGAAGTCAGATGTGTTTAGCTTCGGTGTCCTAGTTCTGGAGATTATAAATGGCAATAAGAACAATAGTTTCTTACAATCTCACAATGATGATGACCTTCTTAGCTATGTGAGTTCTTTTCCCTTTTTTCCCCTCAAATCTTTCAACTTCACAACATTAATTACTTCATCTGTCTCATATAAAGAGTCTTATTTTGAGTTATACCTTATAACTCAGAAACAGTTGTACAATTGGACTCTTTTAGTGGAACGGCAAGATGAAGTATTAAAAACTTTTGAATGACAATATAGAGACTGTTTAATTGTAGGCTTGGAGACACTGGAGAGATGGAACACCGTTAGAGTTGCTAGATCCAAGCATTGGGGATTCCTACAACAGAAATGAAGTGATTCAGTGTATTCACATCGGGTTGCTATGCGTCCAAGAAGATGTGGACCGAAGGCCTACCATGGCTTCGGTAGTTTTGATGCTGAATACTTACTCTGTCACGCTGCCGACTCCCAATGCGCCGGCGTTTTTTGGAAAGAGCAAAACAGGGAGCTTTCCCAGAGAACTGCCTATTTCAATGTCGGATAACTCATCTACCACCAAATCATCATCGGCGCCGGCTCTGTCGATAAATGACACATCCATCACTGAACTTTATCCTAGGTAAATTAAGGAGATTTTGCTGAAAAAGAAGGCTTGAATGCATCATTGTGGAGCCGGGATCCTTTCTCAGATCGCATTCTATTCCCCTAAACCTTTATGTATTGTACGTTTGGATTGTGAACTCTAAACTGTTTGAATTAGTTATGAATCATATATTTTCATGTTTGTATACTTCTGAAAGGTACGATTGGACAACGTGTCCGATAAGATATCTTTTCATGAGCCAATTTTTACAGTACAACAAACAAATCGATAGTTTAGTAGGATAATTGTCAAAATTAAAAGTCTGGGGAGCAATCTACAAGGGTCAGCATTTAATTTGTTAAAATTTAAGGGTGAGTATGTAATTTAATAAAAGTTGAGAAGGCAAAATGTAGTACGTGTTTTCCTCAATGTTGTTTGACCCGGCCCGGACGCCGACCCAGCGAGGCCAGAGGGTCGCACGACCCGGGGGTCGACCCGGGTCAGCCCGGGAGTCGACCCGGATAACATTTTTATGACATAATAAATACATTTTAAATAATATATATAGTTTTATAATTCATAAATGCTTAAGTTTTTCTATACTTTGAAAAAAATACTATACAAAAACTAATTACATGTGATGCTTCAAGCCTTCAATAAGCTTTGCTTTCTGGGAAGGGGAAACCAAATGAACGCCCTGATATGTGGTATTAGTAAATGAGACCAGACATCATTCACAGCAAACTAAAAACCATAATTAGCCACCTTGAACCCTAAAGCCTTCAGAACCATCATCAATTAAGGCGCAGAGGCAAAGTTTCACCCCCAGAAAGTCCATCCATCCAAATATACTAAGACTGACTAAATGACTTGCTTCACTTTTTCTTCAATCAAATTGATCAAACAGCAACACGTCTATACGTTAACAGAGGTCAAATCCTCAAAATCACTTCTTGCATTACTGTAAAGACCAAAAGAAGAGAAAAAAAAAATGATAACTTTATCCTTTGAAAAAAATACTATACAAAAACTAATTACATGTGATGCTTCAAGCCTTCAATAAGCTTTGCTTTCTGGGAAGGGGAAACCAAATGAACGCAACACACACAAAAATATGTACAGTGGACAGCAAGTCAACAACTGAATTCAGCAAAACATTCCCCAAAACAAAGGAGCAAAGCAAATTATCCTTTCTTAAAGACTTAAACTAACCAAGTTTCCCAATTATAGAAGCTTAGTTCCATTGAACACCAACATCATATTCAGAGCCAATGAGTACACCCCTAGCAACACCATCTCTACCGCCATTGCTGTTATCATCTCCACCTCCATTGTTATCATCATCTCCACCTCCATTGTTATCATCATCTCCACCTCCATTGCCAACATCATGATCATCCTCATCCTCATCCTCATCCTCATCCAATAACAAGGGATTTGGTACTTTTAATTAATAGTCTTCAGTTCCCAAAAGCTAAAAAAGCATGGATAGTCTTCAGTTCCCAAAAGCTAAAAAAGCAAGCAAAAAACAAACTTGGATAACAAAAAAACGTGGCTTTGGCTAACAAGTAACAACTTGTCTTAAAAGAAAAGCCACTTTTGTTTAACTCTGTCACTTCTTAGTCTATCCCAAGCATGAAAGCAAAACTAAACTACCATTCCAGAATATCAGGCAAAGCTGCTAACGATGCTATTTCTTGCAAGGCAACATTTACCCCCTTCTCCTCCACCCAACTCAATCCTTTCCATCTTATATAAATTCACCATCAAAAAAACAAGAAACCGAAGGCGAAAACCAGACTCCAACCAAAAGAAGAATACTGGCGTTGAGATTCAGGCATTTCTTAAACTAGAGAAGGCATTGTCAGTTATGCATAAACTAGAGAAAAAGAGAAAACAAAAACACATAGCCAAGAAAACAATTCATACTCTGTTTGTAGCCAAGAACATTCACACTCTGTTTCTAGTCAAGAAATCTAGAAACAATACAAAAAATTCTCAGCCATCTCTTAGAAAAGCATATCCTACAATCAATGAAAGCACCCAAAACTAAAATGTATCACAATCTTTGCCTCAAATTAGCTAAAGTAATTCACATTATGCAAGCTAACAACAAATGGGATATAAGGTGCAGAATAAAACCGAAACTGAGATAGATGCGTCACAGGGACGGTGGATTGACAGGCTGCGCAGCGGGAGTGGGCGGCAGTGGCGCAACGGGAGTGGGCGGCAGTGGTGCAGCGGGAGTGAAGTGAACCGAGAGAAAGAGAAGAAGACGAGCTAGCCTAGGGCTTGAATTTCCTTTTGTCAAAGAAGTGAAGAACTTCAGGAAAAAAAAAATCAAAAAAAAAAAAATGACAAAACCCGGGGTCGACCGGGTCATGACGGGTCCCGGGTCGCCCCGGGTTTTGACCGGGCGTGACCGAGTCACGCCATTTCCGGGTCGCCCATGTTGTTTGGCCCGGAAAGGCTTGCGGGTCGCCCGGGTCGACCCGCCGGGTCGGGCCAAACAACATTGGTTTTCCTAGTATCATGTCTCATCTTGATCCCCACTGGACCATGCGTTGACGATAATGTTTACCTGGCCAGGCAGCCAGCCTCATCAGTTCCGGAAGAAGGCGACCCATTTCATTGGACTAAATTTATTAGGAAATTGACTAGGTTGTGACGGGAACAAACCGGTGATCAAACAGTTGCAATGCATGGCAGACCATCCAAATGTTAAAGTTCGATTCTTCTCTCCTAACATTATGGCATCTATCGTACTTGTAAAATGATAATAACATAGTAATTATTCAAATTGAATTAGGTCATAGTCGTAATTTTAACAAAATTTGAATTTCTGTAAAAAAATGTTAAAACGATACCTAATTTGAAAAGGAATAGTAAATTTTTTTTTTCCAACCCATCCTACATTAATTAAACAACACAAGGTCATGGCATTAACGGGTCAAACTTGAATATGTTTATTTTTTGACTTTTTGACTCCATTCCACTACCAAGTAGTTAATGCAAATTAAAATTTTCCACAAACAAGAAAAGTAGAAAGCAAGATCCATAAATTAAGGTTAGTTCTGAAGCTTCAAAGGAAGTGTGAATAAAATGACTTGTCATTGCATTAATGCATATCCTCCTCACTCATCACATGTTCATTATCATAATTTTGTTTGTGTTTTGGTTTTATTTTTTTATTTTTATAATTAATTTTATATATTATAATATTTTTATATTTTTTTAATATATTTTTATACTATTTAATTATACATTTAAATATATTTGTTTAAAAGAAAACATGTTTTAAAATCATTCTTTAAAATTTAAATAAGGAACAGCCCTAGACTTTTTCTTTTCTTTTCTTTTTTCTTTTTCTTTTTTCTTTCTCTTTATAAATTAACAATGTTGCATTAAAGACAGAGGTTTTGAGGGAGGGAAGAAAGAATGGGGATGTCGCCTAAAATATCCTATCAACCTGCAGTAATAGACATAGACAGGCGTCTATAGGAATCGAACCCATTATCTCCAGATGACTCTCTACATATCATAATAGTTGAGACACTAAGACCCTATTAAAAATTGTGTTTGGACAAAAAAATATAAAATTTTTGAAAAATATTTTTCACGAAAATTGTACTTCAAGTACAGTTTTTAAAATACAAATGAAACATGTTTAAGTTTTTATAATTATTATCAATTAAAAAATTTTGTCCCTTTATGCTTTTCCCAATTCTTCCCAAAGTGTAATTATCATCCATCCCTATCAACCTTTAACCTGCCCCGCCCTGACCTTGGCCCACCCCTAGACCCCGACTTGCCTCCAACCTCGCCTCAACACTAGCCCCTGCCCCGCCCCGACGCACCCAGACCTCAACCTTGGCCCTGACCTGGAACCCAGACCCAACCCTGCCCCGACCTCGACCCCAGCCCACTGAAAAGAAAAAAAATTATTAAATACATTAAACATAATTTTTATATAATTATTTGTATTAAATATAACTTTAAATTATTTTTATGAAATACTAGTCCAAACATTTTTTTAAACTATTTTTAACTCTAAAATATTTTTATAAGATACTTGTCAAACACATATTTCTTTATAAAAAAAAAACTTCAAAAACATATTTTATAAAATATTTTTAGAAAACACTTTTATAAAAATATTTTTAAAATATTTGTCCAACCTGAGCCAAACTCGTTCTCTGAGTCTTCTCCAAGTCTTCTTGATAGTGATACTGCCAACGTACAGTAAATTAGTCGAGTCGCACTCCCGTCAAATCTGATGTTTATTTCTTATCAGTTCGGGGAATGTGGAGTGGACGACTTGGTCCTGGAAAAATCAATTCCCATGGCACTTAGCCCACTCCTCCCCCAGCCCCCCCCCCCCCCCCCCCCCCCTTTTCCTTTTCCGAATATATTACTTCAATCTAAATCGACACAAAAACTAATTTTAACTCATTTGATCGCCATGATCGCTGGCAAGTTTTTGTTCTTCGGTTGCTTGCTGGTATTTTCATTGCTAAGCTTCTATGGTAGAATAGGAAACTCCGATCCTTTGGGATCCTATTGCCCAAACACTACTTTATACAATTCCAACACTACTTATGGCAAAATCTACAGAACTAACCTGGATTTCCTTCTCTCCACTCTCACTTCAAATGCTTCTCGCCCTAACGGCTTCTACAATTCCACCGTCGGAGGCAGCGCCGATGATCCCTCCACCGACACAACTATCTTTGGCCTGTTTCTCTGTCGGGGCGACGTTAAAACCAGAAATTGTCAAGATTGCGTGAAAACCGCCGGCAGTGAAGTTCTCCGGTTCTGCCCAAATCGAAAAATGGCTACTCTCTGGTACGATAACTGTATGCTGCGATATTCAAATCGATCCATCTTCTCTACTGCTGACGGAGGAATTGGAATCCTCCTTATGAACACAAGAAATGTCACGGACAGGGATTTGTTCAGCGGGGCACTCAGGGGTACTCTGGATCAGATAACGAACAGGGCTGCGAATGATGTTTCTGGCAAGAAATTCGCTGTCGGAGAAAATAATGTTTCGACGTCGCAGACGTTGTACGCGCTTGTACAGTGCACTCCTGATCTTTCGGTTACGGACTGCGGGACTTGCCTCAGAAGTGCTATTCAGGGATTGCCGGATTACGCGCTTGGAGCTAGAGTTCTTGTGCCCAGCTGTAATGTCAGGTACGAGACGTATCAGTTTTACCAGGTCTCGGCCGCGCCTCCTCCTCCTCCGGCAGGTTCTGTTGGCAGTAAAGGTAAGAGAGCCCGAGACACTTTTCTCAAAGTGCATTAAAGTCCCTGTTCGCTTTCATAAGTGTTGATTTTGATATGATATTGTTTTGTAACATTTATATATTACAATAATTTGTTAAAATTTTCAAGTCTTATTTTTACATATCTTCAGTACACTCATTTTATTTTATTAGAAAATTCGTTTTCAAAATCATGTTCTTAAAACATTATTTAAGATCAGCTAAAAAACAGGGCTTTTGCAGCTGACGTAGTTTCGTGTTGGTCAATCCAGATGCTTTACGTTTTTGTTGTCTTTTACACTGAAACATTAATTTGTAAATTTTTTTAGTTTATTAGACGAGTCGGCTTAGTATTACAGAATAAATTTGTCTAAAATAACTGATAAAGTAATTTATTGCATTCATATAATGAACATGAAAGGAAATTTCTACAACGTTTTTAGATTTGTACAGATAACGGGTCAATCTCAACGGGAACCATTATAGCCATTACTATCCCAATCTTCGTTGTCATTGTTGTAATCGTGGTAGTCATTTGCATCGCCAGAAGGGCAAGGGCAAGGAAGGCATACAATGTCATAGTCGAAACAACAGGTGATTTTAACGTTTATTATCTCCATCTCATATAAAAAGTCACGTTTCTAAAACTCAACATGTACGATTGTTGTTTCCGCTGCAGGTGGAATCGACATCACAACGACTGCTGATTTCATGCAGTATAGTTTGAGTGAAATTCAAGCTTGGACTAACAACTTCGCTACCGATAGTAAAATTGGCGGAGGTGGATTCGGCAGTGTCTATAAGGTATATTAACTATAACTTCGACTGTAGTATTTCGATCAAGAACGTTATTCCTTGCTTACGAGTCACAACGTACAACATTTAGGGTACGCTACCAAACGGGCTGGAGATAGCGGTGAAGAGGTTATCAAGAACCTCGGCACAAGGTACTCAAGAATTCATAAATGAAATTACATTAGTTGCAAAGCTTCAGCACAGGAATCTGGTTCGGCTATTGGGATATTGCTTGGAAGGAGAAGAAAAGATGCTCATTTATGAGTTTGTTCTAAACAAAAGCCTGGACTACTTCCTTTTTGGTACCATTAATTTCTTGTTTTTCATCGCTTAATATATTCTGCCAAATAGATTATCAAAATGCGAACTTTTAATGATTTTTTTGTCACTTTTGTAGATCCAGATAAGCAACCTTTGTTGAACTGGTTAACACGGTACAAGATCATCGGAGGAATAGCAAAAGGACTTCTTTATCTTCACGAAGAATCCCGCCTTAAAATCATACATCGCGATCTTAAAGCCAGCAACGTACTACTAGATCAAAACATGAACCCCAAAATCGCGGATTTTGGGCTGGCAAGGCTTTGCGAGTTTGATCAATCCGAAGGAAACACGAGTAAAATCGTTGGCACGTAGTAAGTACACGATCACACATAATCTTTTGTGTCTGAATTTCACGTGAATTGTGACTAATAATTTCGGTGGCTGGTGGTTTTGTCTCTAAAGTGGGTACATGTCCCCTGAATACGCAATGCATGGATTGTTCTCAGTGAAGTCAGATGTCTTTAGCTTCGGTGTTCTAGTTCTGGAAATTATCAGTGGTAACAAGAACAGTAGTTTCTTACAATCACACAGTGATGACGACCTTCTTAGTTATGTGAGTTTTCTTCCCAATACTAATTTCTCATCATTTTAATACATTTTTTACGTTTTCAATACATTTTTCACGGGAACCAACCTAAGTGCCCTTAACGTTGTAGGCATGGAGACAATGGACGGATGGAACACCATTGGCATTGCTAGATCCAAGCATCGGGGGGGATTCCATCAACAAACATGAAGTGATAAAATGCATTCACATTGGGTTGCTATGTGTTCAAGATGATGTTGAACAAAGGCCAACCATGGCTTCCATAGTTCTGATGCTGAATAGTTACTCCGTCACGCTTCCGGTCCCAAATCCACCGCCATTTTTCGGCCGGAGTAAGACGGAAAGCTTCCCTAAAATGTTGCCGGCTGCCGAAACAGAGTCATCTACCACCAAATCATCCTCACCATCAGGGCCAGCTCTCTCGGTAAATGACACATCCATTACTGAACTTTATCCTAGGTAAAGGTAAAAGGAAACACAGAAACATGCCTCAATTATCTTGATGCATTTGTTGTATATATTAGGGAAAGGGTTAAGGTCGTGGTAAGGAATTTATTTGTGGATCTGAATATTATGAGTGTCAAGAGTACAATAAAAAAAAATGTGGCCTTTTACCCTTTATGGATTACATTACTTGCCCATTCCGGGACATTCGATGAAATTGGAACTATACAGAGACTATTGCATCACTTATTTTGGACGAGGAGATTAATGTGTATAAAATAAATGATTTTTTTTCAAAACAATGAAAAAGAACATACCCGTATTCTTAGAGAATATCATTCACAAACTACAAAAATATTAGTGATACTCTTAAAAGTACATCACTCTCAAACTACTCAAACTACAAAAGTTCTAGCTAGTAGTCCTCTTGGAAAACTAGTGAAGTGCGTGTTTGGATGGGCTATCGTTCACATTTAGTGTGGGCCGGGCTCCGGAAAATCCCTAGGCTATATAATTTCATTTTATTTTATGTATTCTGTCTCATACAATAAAAGCGTGTGCAAATTGCACTTTTTCATGGGACAACATGACCTACGTATGTTTGATCTTTCTAGATCCACCATGATAATCTCGTTTTTAAAATGTATTTAAAAAAGTAACCTGAATATAAAAATACGATCGGATAACTCGGTGAAGACTCTCTCTTATGTCAGAGTTAGGTTTGTTTAACTTTAATATCAAAGAAAGCTAATATTATATTTTCCCTATGGCTCATCAAGATAAGTACTCGAAGTCCATCAAATAAAAGTATTCTTAAAATAAAACAGTTCAAAACACCTGTATATTTATGATATTTTATCAATACATTGTACTCTCCGCTTCGTTTTATTTCATTAGAAGAGTCACATTTCAAAATGTACAACTTATTATGGCTTGTAAGGTACAATACTTAAAATAACTAATTTGACACTATTTATTTCACTAATGTCCTTGTTTTCTAAGTGTGACTTAATTATGAAGCACACGCTATTATATTAGTACGAATAAGAAAAATAAAAATTTGACATCGAACTATTGGAACAAAAATATATTTGAAAATGAACTCTTTTTTAAGAACAAGTACACCAGAGGGAGTAGTATTGTTTGGTTTATCAACTGAAATCGTCAAGAACAGAAATTCGAACTGAGTAATAATATTCATTTCAATTAATTCATCACATTACTTATTAAAAAATTATGATAGATTAGTTGAAATGACATAGTTACTCATTTCAACTAAAATGTCCGATCAGGGCACCAATCAAACCGCCAAGAGAAAATTACGATAACACCCTTACAAACACACTTATTTCACTTGTTGACACTTGCATGGTTGCATGTAGGATAAGGATAATATACACTAAAATATTTTTTTAAGAAAAATCCACACCATCTAATGCAAAAAGCGAAGGTTTCAACATCTTTAACCCCCCTTTAATAACACAACTTGCTGGATTTATGGATTTATCACACAAACTAAAACCCTTTTGATTAAAAAATTTTAAAAATTAAAATTAAAAAAAAAAATCACAAAATGCCAGTCACTAGCTTAGGGTGGTGGGAGTCACAAAATGCCAGTCACAAAATTACAACTATTGATTTTAGTTTGACTTAACAAATTTTAACTGTTGTAAACTAGACATTAAGAACTAGTCGTTTGAAAATAGCGGAAAATTATATAATTTACGAAATTAAATATTTTAATAAATTAAAATAAATTTATAATTAAATATAGTGGATAAATTATAATTAAAAAGGTATAAATGAATGTGTATAGAATTGTTTATTAGTCGGACCCGTGATGAAATTGCTTTTCTGGGTTTATTGTTGCTGGTGGTAAGTTTATAAAAGTTGGTGGGTTTTTGTGACTGATGTGGTGCTGATGTGGCGTGATAAACCCGCTTTTCTGGGTTTATCACTCCCACCACCCTTATAGATTTCATGGTTAGGTCCAGATTTGCAAAGTTGGGTGTTCACTTTTAACAAATAAATATAATATTTGTTGCACTTTTTTTTAATTTCTGCCCAGTTTTGTCTCATCTGATAATTAATTTTTAAAGCAGTGCAAATGCAACTCAATTTCTTCCTTCTTTCCTCACTGATTTGGCCTCTAGAGCTATCTGCATTTCACCTGTAAGAAATTCTGAAAATCCCAGAAATTTTCAGACAAAAAAAAAATGATGAAATCATTGAAATGTTGTTGTTTCCTTCTAGTCTTTCTTACCATCTCAACTTCTTCGCATGCAACAAAAGAATCTTCAATCTCAGTTTCCGACAAATTCCACCGTTTCTTGAATGCAACAATCCAATGGAGGAATCACCATAAGCTTCGGCCCTCCGCCGCCGGCCCGGGCTCCGAATTGGAGCTGACTCCACCCATAATCCTCGCCGGAGCCCTGAGTTTCCTTGCGGCGTCTATATCAAGCGCCGGCGGAATCGGCGGCGGCGGTTTGTTCCTCCCGATTCTGACTATAGTCGCCGGTTTAGACCTCAAAACCGCTTCGAGTTTCTCGGCGTTCATGGTCACCGGCGGGTCAATTGCGAACGTCGCGTGCAACATGGTGACCAGAATCGGCGGGAAAACGCTGATTGATTACGATATAGCGCTCTTGTCGGAGCCGTTCATGCTTTTGGGAGTGAGTATTGGGGTGATTTGCAATGTGGTTCTCCCGGAATGGCTAATTACGATTATGTTTGCTGTTTTTCTTGCTTGGTCGACGTTTAAGACGTTCAAATCGGGGGTTTCTTATTGGAAGTTGGAGTCGGAATGGATGAGCAGAAATGGGTGCCGGAAGATGGAAAATGGGGCGGCGGAGAAAGGCGGAGAAGCGGAGGAGGCTCTTCGGGAGATTGAAGAGCCATTGTTGCATAAAAAAGGAGGGTTCAGAGTTGATGTGCCCTGGAGGAAGTTGGGGTGGTTGATTGTGATCTGGTTCTGTTTCTTTGTTCTCTACCTTTTCCGTGGGAATCGCTATGGACAAGTAAGCATTTCCTTTTTCCTTTTTTTTTTTAATCAAGTCTTTTTGTTTTCACCTCTCTTTTTTAACTCAGCATACTACGTAGGAACGATGATAAAAATTATGTTTTTTGGGGGAGAGTTTGAGTAGTGATAAGAAAAGGGTATTGTAACTCTGAAATTCAATTCTTAAAAATTACAAAAGTAAAAATATATATACATATATATATATGAATCATATTTTGTTGTTATTGTATACAGTCGAGACACCAGTTGATATTGAGAGAAAATGATATCTTTGGAAATAATCAGAATATTCTGATTTAATTGACAGGAAAAGGCACTGAAATATGTAAAGACACTTTGGTGTGACAAGGTAGAAAAAGAAAGGGAGAATCACATTTATCTCCCCCCCCAAAGTTTGGTTAAATTGTGAATCAATCCCTGTGTTTTTAAAAATTATTTTAAATAAAATTTTTTTTATTCCTTGCAATCTCAAAGTTCAAATCTATAACCTCAAAGTTAACATTTCTTCTCATTACCACCAATTCAACACTCTCCTCTAAAAGTTACAAATACTTTCCTCTAGTTTGGTTATAATTATAAAATATATCTTTGCTAATTATGGCTTGAGTCGATATCATTCTTATTATTTGTCAAAGAAATACAAATGGAATTAGCTCAAGAATGTATTTATAATTTTTATAAGTATAGGGATTGATTTATAATTTGACCAAACTTCAAGGATGTAAATGTAATTCGCCCAAATAGGAGTGGGAAATGCTCTCAAATCGGTTTTATTTGTCTGTAATAGGCGGACCATGTTGAAGTGACGTCCATTTCTCATAATTACTAATGAGGTATATATTCAACACATATTTTCTCAAACTTTCTGAAAACTTCAGATTCTTAATGAATGAGCGGTGGAATTGGATTTCTAAAAAAATAGTTAAAGATATGGTAAATTTAACAGAATGTCTAAAATAGAAATAGATTGAGGGAACGTGATGAATCTTATTTCGATTGGAAATCATAATGGTAAATTTTAACTTCTTTCACTGCTTCAATTTATGCAGGGTATTATCACAATAAAGCCATGTGGAGTGGGATATTGGACAATTTCAGCAACTCAGATTCCTCTTGCCATAATTTTCACCTCATGCATATTATATGGCAGGAAAACCCGCCACGAAGATGCTCGCGAGCAGGTTAATGACATTATCTATTTTGACTGAGCTACTTGCGAGCAACTTGTTTCGTTTACAGCCCAATTTTGTTCATTTTCTCTTTTGCATATTGCAAGAATGTTGACAGTTTCCAATTCTCGGAACAGGAATTAAAAAGTTGCACTGAAAATCAAGGACCGCACAAGTTTGCATTCCCAGTTATGGCGCTGTTAGCCGGAGGATTAGGCGGTGTTTTCGGCATTGGTGGCGGAATGCTCATAAGCCCTCTGCTTCTGCAAGTTGGCATAACTCCAGAAGTAAAAACTTCTTCACTATCTTTGCTACTTCAGCTAAAAAATTTCTTCATAAACTCATGAAAATCTTCTTCTTTTCCCTCCCCCCCCACCCCCCGATGAAACAGATCACTGCAGCTACATGTTCATTCATGGTGTTCTTCTCCTCCACAATGTCAGCATTTCAGTATCTACTGCTTGGAATGGACCATGTGAACTCAGCCATCATGTTTGCACTAATATGTTTCGCCGCGTCCCTAGTCGGGTTGAAGGTTGTGCAAGGAGCCATAGTGAAACATGGGAGAGCATCCCTGATTGTGTTTTCAGTTGGGATAGTGATGGCTGCAAGTACAGTCCTGATTACAAGCTTTGGAGCTATTGATGTCTGGAGAGACTACACTAGAGGAAAATATATGGGGTTCAAGCTGCCCTGTTAACACACTTCACATCATCGCCCGCCTGCTATCTCTAACTCTGTACCAACTATGTACTATAACTTTAAAGTAAGAGTGTCTTGAAATTGTAGTACAGGGTTAGTAAATAGAAAGTGGTAGAGGAAATCCGAGATGTTAGATGAGAAAAAGCTGGAAAAATGTATCCATTTTGTTAAGATGTGTACTTTCACTTTTAATAGCAAATAGTATTTAGAAGCTTTTCTGGAAATCAGCAACTAACAACAATCCTTTCCCTTCAACACTACAAATAGCAAATGATGATCAACAGTACATTGATAAGCACTGAAAAACTTGTGAATTACTTCCTCCATTTTAGTATTACAAAGTGAACTTTTCTAATAAAACGGAGAAAGTAACAAGCTACTTGTGTGAAGCAGCCACTGACATTTTCCAACTCAAAACTGTTTGTAACAATCAAAACCTATGCTACTAACATCACAAATCAGAATGTGAAACAAGTTATAGATAGTTGCTGTTGGAGTCATTAATCGATCGCTTACGGCGAATAGCCGAGTAAGGTAGAGTTAAGCAACCGGGGGGCGGAGAAAGTGGTCCTCTGAGGTATCAACTGCAGCAGGTGGCAGAAAATGCCACATTGAAGCTCCAGGGTAACCGACAATTGGAACCAGTTTGTTGCTGAAAACTTGATGTGGCGCTGCAGCAAATGGAGTTGGAATTGCAGAAGGGCGAGCTAAAACGCCGGGTTGAGGAACGCTTAAAGCTTTCAATTGGTGCTCGAGTTTATCCTTTTCTGACTTTAGCTTCTGCTTCTCATCACGAAGTTCATTCTTCTCAACCTGCACTCGGAAACTCACTGTCAAATAAAAGGATGGAATTTATCCACCTTGTAACAATGGATTATATTAGGCAAAGTTCAGAAAAAGAGTTTTTCCCATTCAAGAATTTAAAGAACAACAACTACGCCTTTGTCCCACTACATGGGTTGGCTATATAGATCATATCTCGTTATCTCATAACCTCATCGCCATTCAAGAATTTAAAGAAGTACAGAAACCAACAAGAAGAGCATATATATACCTTCAATTCATTAACCTTCTTCTGTAAACTCTCATTTGATTCCTTTAACTTCAGAGCCTCATCTCTCAATTGAACCACCACCCGAGTCGCGTCACCAAGTATAGCAGTCTTATCTACTTTGGGTGCCCTTTCTGGATCCAGTAGAAAACTTAATTCTTGGAACCTTGCACCCAAGAGAGAAGGGGAAAAAATGGATGTCAACATTCTAGAATGATATATGCACCAAAATTAACACCAGAAAGGAGAAAGAGAAAGAGTTTGCCTATCATTCAGTTTATCCCTTCGCATTTTCTCTCTGTATGCTTTGGAATCAGCAGCCCTTGCCCTAACAAAGAACACCATACTTTAAGTACAAGTGCAGAAATGGAAAGTAGTACTCTCTTTGTTCCCGCTAAAAGAATCCAGTGTACAACTGTTTTTTAATCACAAAGTACAATTCGAAATTCAAAATATGACTCTTTATATTGGGAACTAAAGGAGGGAAGAACTTAAATCATCCTACAAACCTCTTCCTGGAGCCATCTTCTTTCCTATTGTCTGAATTTTGAACTCCATCATCAAATTCCACACTGTAACATAATCATGAACAAAAAAACACTGACCTTCCACATGGATTACAGAAAATAAAAAGAAATTACAAAGAATTTGAACTATAAGTTAACAATGCATGAATTAATGAAACAGAGGAAAATTATAGCGGCATAACTAAAGAGTTGAAGGACCTGGTTGAATTGGAGAAAGCATTAGGGGACCAATGAAAACAGGGTTCAAGAGAAGGGAGGTCGCCGCCGGGAACCGGGATGTCTTCAATCAAGCCAAAATCGAAAACCCAGTTGGAGCTTTCCACCGGAGAAGCCATTTTTGGCCGGAGAGAATCGTATGGATTGTTGGAGTGGGGCTGGTTTGTTGGGAAGTAAGAAAGTGAAGAGTGAAGAGTGACGACGAAAATAAGAGAAGAAAAAGAAAAGGAGACTTTTTTATGTGGCGCGGGCGGGAGGAATCGGTTCGTTTCGATTGGCAGTTGATGTGGGCCTACTGATGACGTCACTCTTACGATGAAGGAAATTTCATCAAGTTCAGTGACTCATTACTCTGTTTATCATTTTTCTATTATAAAAAGAATTAAGAAAAAGGAAAGATGGATTTTCCGTGTTATTTATTTATTTATTTTTGGTAAATTACAAATACCCCTTCTGATTTCAAAGAACTACAATTATTACTGAACTTTTAGAATTTTACTATGATGAAGCACGTTGTGGCTGTGATGAGTTTCAGAATTTAATGATTATAGTATAATAGTTGATACTCGTAGTTGAAGGAAGTATCGCGTGTTAGCATTTAATTTACTATAAAGTGAATTTGCATTTAATTTACTATAAAGTGAATTTGGCATAGTTCTATTATATTGATTAAGAACGTACATCCGGGTTTGGATGCTTATATTATATTTTACAATAGATATTAACCAACATTGAGGATTTCATATCACCCTTCTTGTATTCTTGAAATCACTCCTACAATCGAGAGTAGCGGGATCGTGGGTGGTAGGTTTGTGCTGATACTGAGTTTACCGGGATCCCATTAAATGCCCACTAACTGGACGTAGGTGACATGACCTGTATTTCTCGAGTTCGCTTGAACTCTTTCCTAGCATAACCATTGCCTTTTGGACCTAGCAAGTAGCATCATTTGCAGGTCATATTGGACCTCGAATTGATCCTATATATTTGAGATAAGAATTGTGCTAGAGTTCAAACCGAATACACCATATATATTATTGTAGTGCAATTATTGCCTAAAATAAAGAATATAGAAAGTAGAGAAACGCTTGGTGCTTAAAAATGAAGGAATAAGATGTTTAAATTGATATACTGGAATAAAGTTTTTGAAGTGATAGTAAAAAGAGTTAGGCATCTCCAATTCCCACTAATTTGATGGGCTTGGGATTAGTGGGAATTGGGGATAATAACAAACAAAAGAAAAAAATCAATTAATTTTATATTCCAGAAAAAATATATACAAAAAAGAAGTTGGAAATCCAATCCAATATATCCAAGTGACAAAGCAAAGCCAAATTAAACATCAAAATATTCTTAGTGTTTAATTTGAAAACAAACATGGATTTAACTAGATGAATACTAGGTTGGAGTTCATGTTTTACTTTTGCATGTCCAATCCAATGTTAAGAAAATGAAAATAAAGAAAGGAGAAAAATAACCAATGTGACGTATGCTTACAAATAAAGCTGCAAATTTGACTTAATTATGGCCATTCAAGGTGTGTTTCAATTGCAAGAGATTGATAATTATATATTATTTGTGAATGGTGTTGACATCCATTACCCAATACTGGGTTTGTGGTCCTTTGCTTTCTTCATCAACAAATAAGATGCCATAACAGATACTAAGGAATTCTTTTCTTCAACAGAATTGCACATCATGACACCATGGGGCCAAGTGTCTTCTCATTGAGAAGAGAAGTCAAGAACCTCGAGGGCTTGACTCAGTAGTATTTATCCGTATTTTGAATCCCATTAACTACGATTGTTGGTGTGAATTTTGGGTAACTCATTCAGTTACAAGGGATTAGTCTCATTCTTGGAAAAGTAAAGCCCGTAGGTGTTCAGGGGTGGCACAGGCGAAACCTGCAAGCTCAGCAGTTGTACTTTAAAAGTTTCATGTTTGAAATTGTACTTTCAAATTTACAAAAATTATAGTTCTGAACTCTTCTAATTAGAAGTAAAGAGAACTTAATTGTGATAAGTTTAAGATTTCACTTTTTTTTTTCTTTTTTTTTTTGTTTAAAGAAAAGCGTACACACGCAACAACACGCATACACTATAGCTCACATCTTCAACAAATAAGAATACACTCGCATAGACACACACACAAAGAATATAAGGAACTCTACCACAAGTACCACAAAAATTTCGATAGGTTTTCATTTCTTACTTTTCCAATTTCTGCCACTAAATTCTCTCCTGGCCTATTTGGCTTCAGAAATGATTGATATTGACTAACTTTTGTTCCATTCTTTTCATCTTGAACCATTCTTCAAAGCTTTTAGAGCACTCTGGTCTCCATTGGTTTCATAACCATAGGGATGGCTGTCCTCTTATTATCCATACACTCTTCAAAATGCCATATCTCAAGTAATCAAATCCATGGTAACCATCAGAAGAGGCCACTAAAGATGAGATTCACACAGCAAGTTGACAGGTCAATGTCTATAAGACTATATGCTGAGGAGTCATACAAAAGTAGTCAGCCAGTGAGCATATCACAATATTCACTCCGTCCCACTAAAAAAATCGTATTTTTCATACTCATAACAGTATTAGAAATATGACTCTTTTCAAATATAGATTTGTCTCGGTTCTCTCCTCCAAATTTACAAACACCATTCAAACTGTTGTATAAAGCTGGAACTGCAACATCATAATATACAGACTGAGATGTTAGTTTTGAAACATATGAGAAACTCTTTTCTTTGTCAAGCCACAATGACTGGAGTGGATTGAACAAAACTCTCTATCCTTCTCCTGATTTCATCAGGATTGGCACCCACAATCTTATCAACAGGAACTCCTTCTTTCAAGAGTAGGAATGTCGGCATCGCTTTAACCTCGTATTTGTTTGCTACCTCCTATGAAAACAAAAGAACATGATCGGTCTCAATATGACTCTTTATATGGGACGAATTCAGGAGTATTCTTAGCATCAGCGTATTTCTATTATACTTGAGACTTCCTTTCATTTGCTCACAAATATATAAAACACAGACTGAGAAGAGAATATAAGCTAGTAAACATGAAAAACACTTCAGTAGAGACGTGCTACTTTCCTCTAACTTACTATTACTTCAGTAAAAAGCGCTTCTATCCCACTGAGACACTTGTCATTTTGAGGATCCCATACCCTCACTAGCTAGGCTAAAGGTATTGGGGTGTTTTTATTCCTGAAATAGAAAAGATTCCCTGATTTATAAACAGGGCTAAAGGTATAAATAACCACAGCTTTGATTTGCTGAGAAAATAATAAACTGAAAAAATTAGATATTCTCATCTGTGCATTGAGGATTAGGATTCACAAAAGGGAAAAATGTTTGTGTGATGTTAGAGAATAGAGAGCACATTTGAAAGTTGAAACACAATGGCTGGCCAAAGCCAAAAGCAGGGAAAACATCACACCACAAGAAGGAATTTTCTATTTCCATGTGACCAAATCCTTGTCATGTTCCTTTTTTTGGTTTTCTTTTTCAGCAGACTTCTTCGTTTTCATTGTTTTTATTTGTGTTTTGACTTTGTTTTTCATTTCTACAGTAAATTTAAAATATTATAATATAATTTTACATCATTTCAATGCAACTTTTTACTACTCAATTACGTATTTTTAACACTAAATTTTTATTTCTAAAAACGAAACTACAAGACAACCACAATCTAATGGACATAAATTTGCAGAGAGATCTCAAGTAATTTAATCATAGGAAGAATGACATTTTTGGTCCCTAATGTTTGAGAGTGTGACATTTCTAGTCCCCAATATATTAACTTTGGTACTTTTGATCCCTAAAATTTTGTTCAGGTGACACTTTTGGTTCATTTACCTGCTATTATTTGTTTTAAAGGTAACTTAGGGTCAAAATATAAATTATCTAAAATATTGGAAAAAATTACAAAAATAATTCACAATCTTTACCCATGTTTCAAATGTAGTCCACAATTTTTAGTAAGTATCAAATGTAGTCTACAATGTATTCGTTTTGTTTCAATTTCAGTCCAAAAGACGGAAATTGGACCAAATTAACGGTCAACGAGTTTGACCGTTAGTCAAAAGCGGTTTTGACCTCCTAAAACCACCCTCAAAGATTGTGGACTACATTTGAAACATGGGTAAAGATTGTGAACTATTATTGATTTTTTTTTGAAATTGTTGGTGGAAAATTTTTAGAATCATGAGAATTTGGGAAATGAGAAATTGTTGAAATTAAATAACTTCTTATTTTTGATAATTTTTTATTTTCAAATTTATGACATTATTTTATTTTTCTACTTTTTTTTGTTTCAGTTTTTCTCTATTCATTCTTGTAACTTGTCCTTCTTTTTTTTTTTTTTTATATATCTTTGTCATTCTTGTTTTTTCTCTCTCTCTCTCTCTACTCTCATTTATTTCTTTATTTTTTCTACTCAATTCTTATTTTTTGTTTTTCTTAAACATTCTTTCACCTTAATTTCTGTGACACTCCAGATTCACTACCCCACATACAAGGGGTAGCTTCACCGGATGTCTACTTAGTTCGCACCAGAACTCAGCACATGCTTATCATAAAAATTATATTCTTTATTAATATATAAAATTTAAAACTTACACAGCCTTCTAATATTCTTTAAAACTTTTATTTTTACTATTCACAGTAGTGCAATCGATTTTACCCTCTTATAAGTTTATTAAATATACTTATTATGAATGTTAGGGTATAATAACTAAAATAATTAATTTGACATTATTTATTCCACACATATACTTATTAAGTATGAGAGAATTGTAGACCACACATTATTATATTAGTAAGGGTATGAAGAGTTAAAAAATTTAAAAGTTGACTATTCTATTGGAACAAAAAATATTTTTCAAAATGAATTCTTCTGATGGAACAGAGGGAGTAATTAATTTTTAAAAATGCAAACTTGAGATGAATATAATACAATTATAACATAATTTTTTGTAACTTTGGAAGCTCCTATAATAAGTAAAAAGAATCAAAATTGTCAATATCTTCAAAAGTAACATAAATGTGTTATTTTTAAATAATATGAAAAAAAAATCAATAGTAGTCAACAATCTTTACCCATGTTTCAAATGTAGTCCATAATCTTTGAGGGTGGTTTCAGGAGGTCAAAACCGCTTTTGACTAACTGTCAAACTCGTTGACCGTTAATTTGGTCCAATTTTCATCTTTTGGACTGAAATTGAAACAAAACAGATACATCGTGAACTACATTTGATACTTACTAAAGATTGTGGACTACATTTGAAACAGGGGTAAAGATTGTGGACTACTTTTATAATTTTTCCTAAAATATTGAGTTCAATCAAAAATTTTGAAAAATTCATCACTTACTAAAATAAAAAAATAGCAAGAATTTTTTAGAATGAAACTACTGTTGTCTCTAGATAATGAAATTTAGCATACTAATACTGTAGCTATAGCTATAAAATGCTTTAATGTTATGTGAGAATAGGAAAATCAGTACCAACGTTATGCCGAAATTTATTTTTATCAAAGTTGACATAATTTTTACGTGTGCTTGTGAATGCAATGATAATCAATCAGATTCTCTTGGGAATTTTTTTTTTTATTCTAACAGTATAATTTTTGAAGTGTTTGTAATTTTTTTTGCTAAAAAGAGATTAGTTAATATGACATTTTCTTTTCTAGCATCTTATAGAACTCATGTGTCATTCACTTTCCTCTCAAGACTCCAAAGTTATTCACCAACCAATTATGCCAACTTCGATAAAAAAAAAAAAATTCGGCAAAACTTTGGTATTGACTTTTCTATTTTCATATAACATCAAAGCATTTTATACCTATAACTACAATACTAGTATGCTAAATTTCATTATCCAGAGTATCAGTTTTATTTTAGAAAATACTCACTATTTTTTTGTTTTAATAAGTGGTAATTTTTTCAAAATTTTTGATTAAACCAAATATTTTAAATAATTTAAATTTTGACCCCAAATTACCTATAAAAAAAGATAATAGCAGGTAAATAGATCAAAAATATCAAAATTGATATATTAGAGACTAAAAATGTCACACCCCAAACATTAGAAACCAAAATTATGATTCTTCCTTTAATCATAAATGAATTGTATGCATAGTTTGCAATATTGCGATACTACGTGGGATCGATTTGCGTGCAGGATCGGTATCGATAGTATCAGATCGGATCGTAGGACCATAAGATCTTACACGAAATATGCAAGTGTAAAATTACTGATAAATTATAAAAACTACTCTTATTCAAATTATTTTAGCAAATTTTTATAAAATTGAAAAGAATCAGAAGCATGATCAATTTGATATTTTGAGATAGTATCGTATGATCCTACGATATGTATCACGATATTGCAAATTATGATTGTATATATTGAGCAGACATCTTATAAAAGATAGAGAATGCCTATTTAAACTCATCACACACCCATGCAATTGTTCATATTAGTTTTGACGTGATTTAGAAAACATGTTTTCAAAAAAGAAATTTTTTAATGTAAAAAACGTAATTGAATACTAAAAATTGAAAAACAAAACTAAAACGATGAAAACGAACATGGCTCTAGTTCGGATGAATTTGAATATGCAGGTGAAAAGGGCTAAAGATTTCAACAAAACTATGAGCCCAGATTCATTATCTTTGGCATAGCCATCATCCCACAGACAAAATATATGCAAAGACAACAACTTTAGCACCAAAACTTCATTCTGCTTACTAATCATGTTCCAGCAAACAGTTGAATCTGGAATATACTCAACTAAATATATGTTTTCTTTGATTTTAAAAATTAATTTCAAACTCCAAAAGTGTATTAAAAAATTTAAAAAAATTAGTATAATATACAAAACTATAAAAATAAAACAAAATTTTGAAAATACTGCAACTAATGGTCCTAAATCTATACTTGCTCTTCAAAGAAGGGACATAAGAAATGGTCCCAGAAAAAAAAAAAAAAAAAAAATGGTCGTTACCTTCACTTCATCCACATCGACGGTGAGAAAGACCACATCTTCATAAATCGAAGCCAATTCCTCGAAAAAGGGTTTCATTGCCACCGATGGCATACACCAATCAGCTTTAAAGTGTGCCACGACCTAAACATAGAATCCCAGAAAAACAAAAACCAAAAAAAAAACCATTAGTGCTGATTAGCCATGGAGAATCTAAAGTTGAAACAAGAGAAGAATTACTAACAGGAAAGCCTCGAACTTTAGCCTGATTAACGTGAAAATCCCAGGATTCCTTTGAATCCACCCTCACTACTCTTCCCTTCAATTGTGGCTCCTCAACCTCCATTTTTTTTCTCCTCCGCCCCCTTTGTTCTTGCAGTTGCTTCTTAATTTGATTGATGCTAAACAATCAAAAGAACCCCACTAGTGGATACATCTGGATACTTCATGTAGTGTTTGTCCTTCATCGATTATCAACATCTTGTTCTTATCTCTTAGGTTTTCACTGTTATACTATTCATTAAACTATTGAATGAAGTGAATGTTTTGGGCCAGGTTCAGATTCTTGGAATATTGAGGCAAAGCAAATTCCAGAGAGTAAACAAGAAGATAATGACCATCTTCACAACTTACAGATGAAAGCTGGTGTTTCTGGAGGAACGGTGTTGTTTCTAGTGGGCTAATTCTACTGGACTTACACCTGGGTTTTTTCTACTGGGCTAAGCCCAGGAATTTGTCTTCTCGGCCCTTCAATTAATGGCACTGTTATGGCACTGTTATGGAAATTGATAATGCCCTTTGTCCATTATTGAAAATATAGAATAGATAAATTATACTAGAGAATGTAAAAAAGTCATTTATAACTGAGAAATTATATATTGGAAACAAAATGCATATTTGATGTGCCTAGTATATCATTTGGGTTGGGATTGTCTCAATAAATTAGGTCCATAACAATTAAGAGAGTTATAAGGAAGACAGATGTAAGAAGGATTTGCAACCAGAAATTGGGAGTAAAGTGTTCGAATGATGGAAGTAGGAAGGGCTTGGAACCGAAAGTTAGGAGTCAGGCTGATGGGATTTGGGTCAATTGAGGTAGGATAACGCGTTGGTGGAATTTAATGAGTATTTATGTTAATAACAGTTGAAACAATCACACTAATTAGTACATTGATAAGAGAGGTTACGAGATAGTTATACATGATATTAGAGGGGTTGAATTGTTGCAACAACTGAAAGAGTTTATTCCATCATTAAGTGCACATTTGAAATGTCTCTCCCAAGATCTCTTGACAAGAGTGTAGAATACTACGAAATTCATTTTAAACTAAACTATTTACACAAATACTTTACCCTATTTTAACTTGGTCAGGCATCGTAATGTTATTGAAGATTTTTCCCTTCCTTCGCAAAAATCGTAATTTTGACCGACATATAATTGTATCTCTATTTAATGTATTTGCTACAATGTGCTTCATCAAATTTCATATTAGTCCATTAACTCGTGTGCAACATTTACATGAAAACAGAGTTTCACACTGATCTAATTCCATGGAGAATTTAGTTCACCATGGTGCATAATTTTGAAATCTTTTTGCAGTCCACGTGTCGCAATTCTACAGCCCCAAATGTAACCTGATCCAACTTGTCAAAAACAAGAGCATTGATTGGCTAAAAGCATATCCAAACTCAGATAAGGTGCCTCAAGAGTATCCACTCTCCATCACAGAAAGCATACAACAAAAACCTGATCAAGATATAACATTCACCTTATTGCCTTCTCATCACTTAGCCTGAGAGAATTTTCTCAATCATTCGCAGTAGCAAAAAGGAATTAATGGCTCAAGCTATGGCTTCTATGGCCGGATTACGTGGCTCTTCCCAAGCTGTCCTAGACGGGAGCCTCCAGCTCAGCGGCTCAGCCCGCCTGAGCACCTCCACCGCCGCCAGGATCGCCCTGCCCCGCCCTGGATTCAGTGTTAGAGCTAAGCAAGGTTCCGGCGAGGCCGAAACCAGCCGCCGGGTCATGCTGGGAGTCGTCGCCGCCGGTATTGCTTCCGGGTCTTTTGTCCAGCTGGCTGAAGGCGCTACCCCCATCAAGATCGGACCACCACCCCCACCCTCCGGTGGATTGCGTAAGTTCCCAAGCTGTTTCCTTTTCATCTTGATCGATTAGAGATTTTGAAATTTGACTATAATTTGTGCCTATAATGGCAGCCGGAACTTTGAACTCCGATGAGGCAAGAGACTTTTCGCTGCCGCTGAAGGATCGGTTTTACATTCAGCCTCTGCCTCCGGCGGAGGCCGCGGCCAGGGCAAAGGAATCTGCTAAAGAGATTATCAATGTAAAAGAATTCATTGACAAGAAGGCTTGGCCTTACGTCCAAAATGACCTTCGTCTCAGGGCAGGATACCTTCGTTATGATCTCAACACCGTCATTTCATCCAAATCCAAAGACGAAAAGAAGCAACTCAAAGCTCTCGCTGGAAAGCTTTTCGACACCATTAACGAGGTAATTAATCCGTTGTTTTGAACGTGTTATGGCAACTTACGTGCATGCATTCATTGGTTAATAACGTGATTAATTTGTTGTTCATAACAGTTGGATCACGCTGCGAAGATTAAGAGCACCCCTGATGCTGAGAAGTCCTATGCAGCAACTGTATCTAGTTTGAATGATGTTCTAGCAAAGCTTGGTTAAGATTAGCAGGATTTTCGCAATGTACTATGTTGTAACTGTAAGTTTGTGTTTGACCAATCAGATGATACCTTCAAATTAAACTTCCCAAGATACATCTTCTACTCGGATCCCATGATCCTAAACCGATCTTACCTAGAGTCCCAAATCTCAATCAAATCTCAAGTTTATCTATAAATAACTGATCTACCTAGTATAGGGCTCCTCTTAATACCAGTGCTACCAAGCGTAAGATTTCGCCTTGGAAGTCCCTACCATAAACGCCCTGAATATTGTTCATAACGTGGCTAATATATCGATCACTTAGCATAAAATCATTCAACAACATCAACTAAAGACCACTATTTTTTCAAGGAAAACTATTTCATTTCATGTGCAAATAAAAACCTCATGAAGTAGAATGCATCACTGATACAGAAAATAACCGCTATCGGTCACATTACACACTGCACAACTATTGTCATAAGAGTAAGAATGTTCAACAACTGCAGAGATACGGGAGTATTAAACTATAAGCCACAGGAGACTTGGCAAGAGTGAAACTTTCTTCCTCATCACCGGAATTTAAGAAGACACACATTGAGACCTAAAACAAACACTGTAAAAGACACAGGAGCAAACCATCCGAGTGCAAATCTTGATACCTGCTGTGTTATTGCTGCTCGGCTTGGCCGAACTCCTAATGGATTCACAAGGGTGTGTTGGATAATGTAAGCAATATTTTCTCCTCGAGGCGCATATCTGATTCGTACCTTTTCAGATTCAACATAATAGGCAATTCTATGATCCTTGTATGCACGAAACTGCAGCCGTCCCTTTCTGAACTTGTGAGGAATAGGCGTCTCTGTTGTGTTTGGATATTTGCTCAAGAATGACAAGGAAATCACTATCTTCCTTTCAGCCCATTTTTGCTTCTTGCAATCCTCCAGCACCCACACATGAAGCTCATGTTCTACCACTTTCGACACAGACAACTTCTTTTCCCAACTAAAAGGTACAACATTTTCCCAACTTGAGAAGAAAAATTCAGGAACCTTAACATTTTCGAAACACTCGCTTTCCATTTCAAGGCAAATTATTTCATGTGCAAATGTGCCAGCATCAGAAAACTTCATGAAGTAGTATATACCATCAACACACAGAGAAAATAGCCTCCCTATTCGCCTTCTATTGAGGTTGTAAAAGCTAGGAATATCAATGGTTCTCCATGTCAAATCAGTCCCCACAGTTAGAACTTCACAGCCTCCGAGTCTACTTCCTTTCTTGCCATAGATGTTAACCAACTTATATTTGTCAGTGGTTGGAAGATATATGAACCTTGTGACTTTGAGTTTATGATGTGGATCAGGCAGATCAAGCTTATTCTTTGTTGCCGGGTTCCTGATGCTATATCTATTTGTTCTCCGATGCTTCTCCAACAGCAGTCCATCCTTCACAGCCAAGCATTTCAATTCCTTGGCATCTGCATCTTGATTCCGCTCCTCTTTGGAGACGTAAATAGTTTTGGCGCGTCTCATATGCATTTCAATGAACTTGCGGTCCTCAATAATAGAACACCACAATTTACACACACACTTAAATACCAACAAAGACTTCACCGGCAATCTGCTTAAGATCTCAATCATAACATCCAAGGGCAGGTATAGTTCTGTTTTATGATGAGAACATGACTTATCAGCCGAATTCTTGCTAGAAGTGGCTTGCTCTTCTCTCATTTTCTGCGTTTCCTTTCAATGCGCCCTATCAGCATTGTTGAGACAGAAAAGGAAAGCAATTCAAGTCATTAAAGACCAAGAGACCATCAACAAAAGCATCAACACCCAAAATTCTTTACAGATCTTATCAGGAGATGTATCGCCAGAGAAACCAAACTACCAGTGCATAAGATGGGATTGTCGAAAACACGACTTAGTAAAATCGAAAATTTCATTTACAGAAATGTAACAGGACTTTAACAAACCAAAGCCCTTAATTTGGTTTGTCAAAGATATCTGCAGCAAGATGTTAACACCTCCTTTTCATTTCCAATACCAAAAACATCCAAAATTTGTACACGGGCAACGAAGGGATATCAAATCATAAAATTCAATCAGCAGGGATCAAAGCTAAAGGTTTTTGACTTTCGGAAACAAAGAAAATATCAGGCTGTTTCTGATTCGCTGAATTGAAGAACATCAATCATGATACGGCAAATATTCTTAGCCCTCAAACAACAGTAACGACTTCTATCTTAAACAACGTAATATCCTTAATTATCAACAGAATTCATAAGAGGGATTCGCTATATTTCAAGAATTTAATTTTTGCAAAGTGATACTGAAGCCAACCACCCAATTCTTTGGTCCATCGCCGTCGAAAACATACCAAGATTAATTCTTTAGGGATCCTCACACGAAACCCAAATATCGGTCACAAGAATCATATGCTAAATAGGATTAAAGTGTCCTAAACAACAAAACAAGATGAATCAAAAGATGATCGCCATGTAATCAGCTGCAAACTAAGAAAACCAGCAAAGAGTAACAATATGTAAGAATTTGATGCAGAATTCCAAGAGAAAAAACAAAACCCACCTTCAAGATTCCTGCAACAAAGCAATCAGAATAGGCAGTAACCTTCGGATAGGGACGGAGACTCAGAGTGAACGAACCGCCAGTCTTGTGTAGAATGGAAGACTTGGGAAGAAACAAGAAACGAGAGAAATAACTAATAAGTAGAAGATTCGCACATTTTCTTCACTCTGTTTTCTTAATGCATAGTTAACTGGGCCCAGAGAAATTAGGCTAGTTGGTGGGCCAAAACGGGCCTGGGGGCAATATTGAAGCCCAAACTCAACCCAATTCAAACTTTTTTTTATTTTATTTTTAGGTTTCTAACTTCAGCATTTTTGTTATTGAAAATAAAAAAAACCAATCTCATACTTCCCGTTTATACATGTGACTAAATTTGGACACACTTTTCGATGGACGTCCCACTAAGGTTTTTATTTTAATACTTTTGAAATGTATTACTTATACTTTTGAGTATATTTACACTCTCTTCAAGTTTTTTATTTTATTTTAATTTTTTTGAAAAACCTTTTCAAAAATCAAGTAACTTGAAGACAATATTATTACTCTATTTGAGATATTTGAACATAATATGATAAGATACTTGAAGTGTAATACTTTCTTCAAATATCTATGCCTTTTTTAAGTATTTTGAATAAAGTTACTACTCCATTCTTGATACTTGAAAAGAATATTACGTATACTTATGAATACTATATTTTTTTTAAAAATAAAAAAATCCTTAAAGTTATATTTGAACAAGTATCATTCATACTTTGTTCAAAAATTCATTTTTTTATATTTGAAAACACGCAAACAAAATGCATAATTAAATACATGAACAGGTTTATACACGCGCGCGTTTTCACTGTGTGCACGAACCCGTTTCATGCAAGACCATCTCATAAATATTACATCAATCAGTATAAAATTTTTAAACATATTTTTATCTATCAATCGCTTTTCAATATTTTTTCAAAGGGTAAATTAGCAAAACTTTCCTGAATTTGTTCAATTACATAACGAACTGTAATGTTCTAAAAATTTTTAGGGATAACTTAGTAATTCTTAAAACTTTAAGATCCGCCAAATAATTTAAACAAACCTTAGGGTTTTTGGTAATTTATCCTTTTTTGAAATTCACGATTTTGCCAGCAGTCGCCCACCTTAAATTCAAAAGTCAACATCGTTAAGTCCTCTTTTTCTCAGTACTCGACCTTCGATAACTAGTCTCTGTAAGATCGAAATCCGCTCGTTCTAGGTTTTAAATCTGCATTTTACTTTTTCTCCCTTTGAAACAATGGCAAAAGCCCGTGAAATTCTCGCATCAAATCCTCTGGTTGAGTCCGAAGAGGAGGAATCGGAAGAGGAGGAATCGGAAGAGGAAGGTTCGGAGGAGGAGGGGTCCGAGTCAGAATCTGAACCGGAAGGTCCCGCCAACGGCAAGAAACCCTCAACCACACCAACTTCGGCGGCGGTGGCTAAGAAATCAGAATCCCAAACCGCGAAGCTCAAGGCTTCACTCGATTCTTCTTCCGAGGAAGACGAGGAGTCTGGATCCGAAACCGACACGGATTCTCCTACCAAGAAGGTCGAATCTTCCATCAAGCCTATTGCGTCGAAGCCCATGAGCGAGCCGGAGAAAGAGAAAGCCACCGCAACTAAGAAGTTGAAATCAAAACCCAGCTCACCAGGACCTGCTTCTCCAACTAGGGCTGCGAGCCTCGGGGCAAAACGGCCGGCACCTGCTACTCCAACTCCCACCGGAGATGTTGACGTCGGCGGGAAGAGGTCAAAGAGAAAGTTGGTGGTTGAAAATTCTGAAAAGAAAGCTACTCCTTTTGATGAAGGTAAGAAGTTGTTCGTGAGAGTGTGGAGCGAGGACGATGAGATTGCAGTACTGAAGGGAATGATTGAGTACAAAGCGAAGAAGAAGATTGACCCAGTTGCTGATTTTAAGGATTTTCATGAGTTTATTAGGAACAAAATTAAAATCGAGGTGTCCAGGACTCAACTGCAGGATAAGATTAGGAGGTTGAAGAAGAAGTACGTTAACAATGCCGCAAAGGAGAAGAATGGTAAAGAAAGGACCTTTTCCAACCCGCACGAGCAAAAGACTTATGAATTGTCCAGGCAAATTTGGGGGAGTAAGATAAATGTTGAGGAGGAGACTCCTGAGGCACCAAAAGCTAATGGGACCGCAGTAAAGAAAAGCCGAACTATAGGGTCACTTGCAAGGACACCAAAAATTGAGGAAGCTGAAGCTGATGAGGAAGTGAATGAAGAAGAGAAGAGTTCAGCTGCTAAAAATAATAAGAGTTTCAGTTATGTGTCTGATGGCAGGGCTATTGATGAATGGGTGTTTAATGATGGGACGGAGTTACTAAAGGAAGATGATAGAGCAGATTTGGAGAAGCAATGGAAGAAGTTAAGAACAGAGGAAGCTGGGGTTTTGGTAAAGAGATTAGAGATATCTCATGCACATGCAAAGAAGGTTTATGAAGCCTTGAAATCTTCAGGGTAATGAGCTTTTGGAGGAATCAGTTGTATCAGTAGGTTGACTGATTTTGCAGCCGGGGATGTTGTTTTATCATAGCCAATTGTGTTTGTAGGTTTGGCAAATAGTTCGGATGCTGTATTTTATTTCTGTGGTTTCTAGTTTGTTTTTTCGCTTATCATCGAATATTTTGGTACTCTTCTGATGGTATTGGTTTGTTATTGGCTTTTGTTCTCATATATGTCGTTTTCGACTAAAGAATGATGATGAGTGTGTTATCATTGCTTTGCTGGATTTCGTATTGTCTTGAGATTTTATATCTACTGTTTAAATTGTTTTCTTGTTGGTTTGATTGAGTTGCTATTTTGATGGCTTGCTTGTATTTTCTAGCAGTTTAGTTCGAATGTGGTATGTGGTATAGTTATGTGGGTTTTTACTTTTTGGTATCTTGTTGTGCTTATGCTTTGATTTTTATATGTTTTAGCTAAATTTGGTAACTGATACCGATTGTGCTTTTCTTATTTTGCTGAAGTTCTTTAATCTTGATATGTTTAATTTATTAGCTTGTCAATGGCTCCTTATTATTGCTTTTAATTAATTTTTGGTGGAGGAATTATTTTTACTTATTTGTAAGTATCCCCTAATTGGCCGGGGGAGCCTTGGTGCAGTGGTAAAAAGCTGTTGCCACGTGACTTGAGGTCACGAGTTCAGCATCCCTCAGGCCTTAATTGCTTGGCCGTTACTCGGACCTCACACATGTGGAAGCTTTTATGCTCCAGGTTGCCCTTTTCTTATTGTAAGTATATGCTGATTCTAGTTTGAGTCCCAAAGAAACTGATGTTACAGCTCTACCATCAAGCTAGAGCAAAGCTTATACAGCTGACCGTAAATTCCCACTCTTCGCGTGGTTGAAAGTAACATCTTCAGTATCTCCCTTTAATTACCCCGACTCTAAATGAACTTTCCTTATTATATGTTTTAGATGACATGGAACACACTTAAGAATTTGATATCTACATGAAAATGTTAGTTTTGTGCATTTCGTGAACTGTTTCCGTAAATAAGGGGATTATATGTACTGAATGGTGTGAAAAGCATGTTCTTTTTAAGCTTGTCGTTGAGGAAATGGCAACGATTGATTCTTTATCTTTGATTACAGAGTATAAACACTTGTGATACGATTAGTCTTTATATGTGATTCTTTTATACTAATTGTTTCGGGACTATATATTGAAATGTGTCTTGTTTGCTTTAGTAGATTTGTTTTAGAGGCTTTGTTGCCATTGTAGTTATATTCTCGGAAATTCCATAAGATGAGCCATGTTATGGATTCTATATATGAACAGAGTTATGAGG